>JANHGL010025510.1:0-71719 GCA_024611195.1 Ceyx melanurus
GCAAATTTACTAAGGGTAAACTTGATCCCCTCATCCAGGTCATCAATAAAGATGTTGAATAGAACCGGGCCCAGTACTGAACCCTGGGGTACACCACTAGTCACCAGACACCAACTGGATGTAGCACCATTCACAACTACTCTCTGTGCCCTGTCATCCACACAGTTTTTTACTCAGCCTAGGCCACATGCTGTCAGCTTCTCCAGGAGGATGCTGTGGGAAACTGTCAAAGGCTTTGCTGACGTCTAGGTACACCACACCCACAGCCTTCCCCTCATCTCTCTGGCTAGTCACCCAGACATAGAATGAGATCAAATTTGTTAGACATGACATTCCCTTCCTAAAGCCATGTTGACTGGGCCTGAGCCCCTGGTTGTCTTCTTTGTGTTGCTCAGTGTCACTCAGAATGATCTGTTCCATAACCTTGACAGGCACTGAGGTCAGGCTGACAGGCCTATAGTTCTCTGGATCATTCTTTTTGTGGATGGGTGTCACATTGGCCAACCTCCAGTCATCTGGGACTTCTCCAGTTAGCCAGGACTGGTGATAAATGATGGACAGCAGCTTAACTAGCTCTTGCGCCTGCTCCCTAAGGACCCTAGGGTGAACCCCATCTGGACCCATAGACTTGTGAGGATTTAAGTGACACAGCAGATCCCTAACTACCTCCTCCTGGATTACAGGAGGGATGTTCTTCTGCTCCTCATCCCTGCCTACCAACTCAGGAGCCTGGTTACCCTGAGGATAATCTATTCTTGTGTTGAAGACTAAGGCAAAGAAAGTGTTAAGTATCTCAGCATTTTCCTCTGTTACTATGATCCCCCCTTCATTCAGTAAGAAATGAATATTTTCTCTGTCCCTCCTTTTATTATTAATGTATTTATAGAAGCACTTTATTATCCTTAACAGAATTGGCCATCTTAAGTTCTGAGTTTTTGCGTCTCTAATTCTCTTTCTACATGACCTGACAACATCCTTAAATGCTTCCTGGCTCACCTGCCCCTTTTCCCAAAGGTGATGCACTCTTTTTCTTCCCCCTGAGTTCTTGCAAAAGCTCCTTGTTCAGCCAGGCTGGTTTTCTACCCTGTGGGCATATTTTTTTTGACACTTAGGGACAGCCTGATCCTGCACCTTCAGAATTGCATTCTTGAAGTAAGCCCAGCCTTCCTGCATCCCTTTATTTAGGAGGACTGCTTCCCAAGGAATTCTCTGCACCAGTGTCCTGAGTAGTCCAAAGTCAGTCTTCCGGAAGTCCAAGACAGAGGTTTTGCTGACGATCCTCCTGGCTTCACCACATATTGAAAATTTTATCATATCATGGTCTCTGCGGCCCAGACAACCTCCAACCATCACACCTTCTACCAGCCCTTCCCTGTTTGTAAACAGTAGGTATAGTGGGGCACTACCCCTAGTAGTCTCACTTACCACATCTTCTTGCCACATTCATCTTCTCATCCCATCTACTTACCTGATCAGTAGAAATTCCTTTCTTTCAGCATTTAGGTCTTCCTACTCTTTTTAGTCCATTTGTCTTTTTCTCCATTTGAGTTTTCTTCCTAAGTAAAATTCTAAAGTGTTTTTCTAAGTTTAGAGTAGCACCCTTTAGAAGACAAAGGGATCACAGAAGAAAGGAGAGAATATGACCTTAAACTCTTAAAACCTTTAGCTAAGTCAATAAAGTTCCTTTCTTTTCCCATATTATATCTCTATTTCTCAAGATAAATACTTTAAAGCATTGTATATACTTGTCATTAACAATGATCTCTGCAACCCTCCTTCCCCAGTGTTGAAGCTACATGACAGAGTTGTTCTAAAGCCAGGGAGACTGGAAGGTTGTTCCAAACCAAACCAGATATTTTTTTGGCCATGTATAATGAACCATTGACAACTAACCTCTAAGTCTAAAACATAAAAGTAACTGCAGTATAATTCAAAAGATAACAGTATTTTTTAAACCTTTATTAGTTTATTTTAATATTAAAGAATATTGATACCATTGGTATTATCTCACAATTCTTGTTGTTTTGTATTTTGTTGTGGGTTTTTTTCCCTTATAATATTCAAGCAACATCTGGAATAGACCAGGACTTGCTTTTTGACATACCTGTTGTTTTGTTCCCTTTATCACTCATAGGAGCAGTGCAGATGAGCTGCAGAGAAAAATTAGGAGAATGTTGAATGGAATGGAAATATTCTTGGTGAAAAAGCTTACCCAATAAAATAAAACATGCAGAGAGATTTAGCTGAGTAACTTCCATATAACATCCCATCAATAGAGATTTTTTGCCTTAAAACCTTTATCTGAACTGAATTAAGTAGTCATACTTCCTTAGGTTAGCATTGGCTCAGGTATCTTTATACCAAAATATGTAGCATAGCCATGATGTAGACTCAACAGATTTGGATTGAATACAGATTTTTATTATAATAGAGTTACCATTATATTACTCAAAAAGTTGATACATTTTATCCCAAGTTCATCCTACATCAAACTCTTCTGGATGAAATACAATCCCCAGAAAGTACTGGTTTGTAATGGAAATGCTGACAGGCCCTTAGCTATAGAAGCTCTACCAGATTTGCTGTTCTACAAGGTCCCTAGCTGAATTTTTATTCTCTAATTCAATAAGAGGATTTTGCTTCCAGATCACTTTTTAAATCCTCCAGCTGTTCTATTTCTTAGCTTATGGTAGCTACATTACTTTTGAATTAAATTATACCACTGTTCATATATTTTCTATATTAAATTGTATTTATATCTATACTTTTCAAATATACTGGGATCTGCCCACCTCTCTTATTTTGCCTTGTAAGTATCAAGTGTAGGAGGTTTATATTATATTTAAGGTGAGTAGTGACATAAGCTTTAAAGTTTCTGGTTTATATTATCATTCTCTCCCAAAAATACCTTAGTAAACTATGTTATTTTCTCTCAGGAGTGGCAGCAGCAAGCATATTAAGATTTTAAGTATGAGGCAAGAGAGACAGAGAATTTGTGTCCCAGCATGTTCTTGACATCTCACTATAGTGACTTCAGATAAATGTCTTAATTTGATACATAAGCATTGTGGTCATTGGAGATATAGTTGCCTGAAAAGAGGTATATAATGTGCTTATTCAAGTGTGATGAAGTTTTCCAGTTGTCAAACAGATGATGGTCAAGAATGATACAATGTTCAAGCCCTGTGTAGATGTCTGGAATCTTCCAGGGCATCAGAAGTGACACTACATAACCATTCTGACTATGCTGCTACTTATCAGTGGCCCTGGGGTCACTGAGAATGATGATGAGTAGATTCATCTTTTCTGTATGGAGCAGGCCTGAAGCAAACTCCAGGTTCTTGACAGAGCACAGGGGCACATTACAGTAGACCACAGTGCTGCATCAAAATACCAGCATGTCTATATGGAAAAGTTCTCCAAAGACAGTCTTCAAGCTGTCCACAAGGTAGCCATATGGACAGAAGGAAAGCAATACATAGACCATGAATTGCCTGCAGCCAACCTAGGGCAGAGTAAGAAAAACCCACTGACAATATCCAAAAGTATCGTTGGGCTATTGAATCTCCATTTTCTTCATTGTCATTTTGGCAATGTTTCCTAGAGGAGTATTCTAACTGTGTGCTTTACAGAAAGAGGTTGCCATATTGAAGATTAGAAGCACACCACTGCCATTATAATTTTGAATTAAGCTTATTATGCTTCATTGTCTTGTGATATCAGGATAGCTGTTGTGTCTCAGAGTGATTGTGATTGTCATTGGTAGTGTATTGTGATTGGCATTGGCACTGGCAGTGTATTTTGGAGGTGGATGTGGTGGGCTTATATTTCAGGAGTCTAAACAGTTTGAGGAGATTTCTTAGATCATCCCTTAGGATTTAGATATCTGATTTACATATAAATTTAATTTAAAGTATATAGGTGTTATTTTGGCTTTCAATCTATATCCTAAGCTAAAATTATAGAAAATATGCTGTAATGTTAGGAAAATAGGATAGAAGCATATATACTAGAGCTCAGAATCAAGGTTCTGTTCTTAACTTTAATTTTGGTGGTTTAAAACAAGATTTATCTCCTTAATTTAAGCAAGAGAGGGAGGATTTACTACAGATTAAAATCCTTATTTTAAAATGTCTGTATATAGATTTCTAGGGGGACATTAGGAGCAAGATTCAGCTTCCTGAACATAAGCATCCAGTTTTATACTACCTCTATGGGGTATATTACATGGCCTCCAGCTGTCAAATCACAATGCTACAGGTCTTCTGTACATCTTGTATCAGATCTACCACCTCATGTGCTGCTCAGTGACCATAGTACATCTCAGCAACTAAATCAGTTCCTACTTATTTGGTCTAAGGTGAAACACTTCCAGACTTTATTGATATAATTCACTGGACTTCAGACTTCTAGTAGTTTTTGGCAATTGTGGTGGACAAAAAAAAATGTAGATATCTCAAATGAAACCCTACACTAAGGATTCACAGTTGCTTTATTACAAGATCCTTGTAGTAGCACCTAATAATCTGCATCCACTTTGTAATGAAAAATGAGAATCATTTCTGTAGGACAATTGATTTAACTTAGTGTGGTGGGTTGACATTAGCTAGATGCCAGATGCCCATCAAGCTGCTCTATCACTCTCCTCTTCATTAAGAAGAGATAAGGAAAAAAAAAAAAAAGATAAAGATAAATGCAGTTTAATAAAGCACAAGAAAAGGACATGTACAGAAGCAAAGGAAAACAAAATGTTTATTATCTATTTCCTATCAGTAGGCAATATCCAGTCATTTCCTGAAAAGTAGGGCTTCAGTCCACATGGTGGACTGTGTGATGGTGCTCAAGCCTAGTGGTGACAGGAGAATGTTGGAGCAACAGCCCTGATGATATCTGAGCACTGCTCAGCAGTAGCCAAAACATGGGTGTTTTATCAACACTTTTCTAGCTCCCAATACAAAGCACAGCACCATGAGGGCTGCTATGAGGAAAATTGACCCCATCTCAGGAACAGTCAATACAATTAGCTGCCTATTTTAAGACTGGAATATTCCTGCCATATATTTCCTCACCAGGTCAGAAACAGAACCACAGAATTATAGAAACAGGATTATAGAATTATAGAAAAAAATATATTAAACTATCAGGGACCTCAAGGATCATCAAGTCCAACATTTTTTGTGAAAAGCAAGGTCTAGACAAATGGCCCAGCATGATATCCAGCCAAATCATGGAAGTGTTAAATGTTGGGAACTCCACCACTTCTCTGGGGACATTATTCCAAATACTGATTGTCCCTGTGAAAAATTTTCCTCTTGTGTTGAATTGGAAAGTCCCTAGGAGTAACTTTTACCTTTTCATTTTCATGTGACTCTGTATAAGGGGAGTATCTTTAAATAATGGTACATGGTGATAAGGCCTCACTCAAGCCTTCTTTTCTCAAGAATGAACAATCCCAATTTTCCTTTTCCCCATATGTCATCTTTCCAGTCCTTGGAGCATCTTCATGGCCTTTCCCTGCTCTCTCTTCAGCCTGTCCATATATTTCTTGTATAACAGCAACCAAATTTGAACACAGTAGTCCACGTGTGGTCTGACAGGTGCTCATTATGGTGGGATAACAACTTATCTCTGCTAGTGATGCCCTTGTTGATGCAACACAACATCCAGTTGACTTTCTTTGATGCAGCAATGCATCATTCACTCATACTGAGCTTTTTGTCCACCAGAATCCCAGATCTCTTTTCACAGAGATGCTTTCCAGACAGGTAGATCTCAGTCTGTGCTACACTCCTGGATGATGTTTTCCTAGATGGAAGTACACTTGTCAGTGTTGAACTTCATAGGGTTCTTATTACATATACCCTGCCTTACTTCTAAATCAGCCCTTAAAAATTATCAGAAAACAGAGAATTCTACAACAGATAAGGCTCTGGATTTTATTTCTTAATTAGCAAGGAGTACATATTTGTCTTCATTAAAGTTACTCAATTTCAGAGATGTGGATTTACAAAGAGGCAGAAACTTAGGAGCTTTGAAAAAGCCTCTAATCAAAGTAAATGAGACATACACAGTTTGATGTAAAGCAAACATCAGAGTGCTTACACTGACTTTGGGCTGTTGCCATTGTCTTTGTATTTTCTGAGGCTGAAATCCAGACAAGAAGATGATAATACTAGTAGAAGACATTATGAAGTGTACTGTTGAGCATAACTATCTAAAAATTTTTAGATAAAAAGAAAAAAAAAAGTTTTAGACAATCCACTGAAGCAAGATTTAAATTAAAACATAGGACATGGTGTAAAACAGAGCAGAGATTTGTCCTTCATCTGGTTTCCTGTTTCCACTTTGTACAAATCTTACTACCCTGATCTGCCTCCTGCCTTTCCTTGCAAATGGACACACAGGTGGCCCCCACCATCTCCAGTATGGATATATAACATTCCCATAGGTGGATTGTCAGCCTTGGTATGTGCTGCATTCTCTTTATCACTGTGGATGATTGCAAACCTGAGGGATTCAGCTACTCTACAACATGGAGAGACTTCATGTACTGTGTGGAAAGGGAGCACATACACCTATAATTTCACCAGTGTCCTTTGTCTGATAGGAGCATTAGTGCATAATGACAGTGAATTTCCTGATCGCTTCAGTAATCTTTTCCCTGAAGGCCTTACACAGCTGAGTATATTAAACACACTCACACATGCAGAAACTTGCTTCCTTCATCCATCTTGTCTTCTCTAGAGAGATTTTTTTTCACTTTGATATGTTGCTCACCTTGTTACCACTCATCTTGTCGGCTATTTCCTCTGTGGTTTCAGACATTTTATGCATGGCTGCTTATGTCTTGTTTTCAAATTCTTTCTGCCTGGAATAATTTTTGTCGATTCAATACTACACTCCATTTCCCATATATAAAAGTTTAAATTTGTTTTTTGCAGTATCTTCCCATCTACTTTCCAACATTGCCTAGGCTCAAACACTGGGGGAGCAGTACTAGGAGCAGGGGTGGAGAGAGAGAATTCAGTGAAGAGAAGATGAGTGAAACCATGTGAAACACACTACATTTGACAGGTTCATTTCTCCAGTACAGTTAATGATGTCTAGAGCAGCCTGACTCAAAGCACACTGAAACCAACTGTAAAATGTTGTCAACAATTATGCAGTTTTGGACCCTTTGAAACTAGATTTCCAGAACTGGAGAATAATTCAGTGGAATGAAATAAATGTTGACATAGAGTGTAGTGCGGGTGGCCTCACAATGAGGACACGGGAGATTTTCTTAACTGGCAGCAATGTCCCACTCTCAGATCCTCACACTGCAAGGGAACTTGAACCCAGTAAACACCTGTGGGGACACAACATGGAACAGGGTAGGTGATTCAGGACTCTTATAGATCACACTGGTGATTTCTTCACATGAATGCTTGAGGGGACAACCAGGAGTAATGATGAACGTGACATACAATTTCCATAAAGTAGGACAACCATGGTGACAGTGAACATGGACAACATCTGGAGGGTGGGCAGCAGTTTTAGCACTCTGGCCTTTAGAAGATCAGGCTTCAGCCTGTGTAGGGAATTGTTATGCAGAATTTTCTGGCAAGGTACCATGAGTAGGGAAGTCACCAAGAAGAGCGGGGTGGTTTTTAGATATAAATGAATTTGTTATGCAGAAGGACAGAGAATTCTAGCAGAAGACTGAAGTAAAATTTTTTGCACTGAATGGAAGCATACAGAAGATGGGGGGGAAAAAATAAAAAGAAGGATAAGCAGTAGAAAAAGAATATAAAAGCCCACTCCATTAGAGGATTTGGATTAGTGCCCTCTCTCTTAACCTTTTCTTCCACTGTAACTGTATTATAGAGCATTGTAAGTGGGATCAGGCAGAGTAATGAGAAGAGGATGACTATGAGTAGAAGGTTGAAAATCAAAATACATGTAGGAAAGGGGGAAAACTGGGATCTTGCAACATATCACACATGGGCTGTACTCTTCCTCTTAAACTTTTCTATAAATTCTAGTCTAATACATATTTGCATTAATGAGAATCTGTCCCTTGACTTCACTGGCTTTTGTTTCAGATCTCTGTATGTCTAAGGATTATACATGACAAGAAAGGAAATGAGCAATCAGGCAATGGAATTTTTTGAAACCTTATTATCCCAGCATTATGTGTTTGCCTAGCCAGGTTTTGATCTCTGATTCCAGATGTCATATTGTCACCTTTTGCAGTTCCATTTTTGCACAGGGTGTTATTTTCTCTTGGAAAGAGTTAATTTTCTTTATACTATCTAGTATATTGCTATGCTTTGGATTTGTGCTGGAAAGAGTGTTGATAATACAGAGATGTTTTAGTTATTGCTGAGTAGTGCTTACAGAGAGTAAAGGCATCTTCTACTTATCACAGCACCTCACTAGCAAGAAGTCTGAGGGTGCCCAAGAAATTATAAGGGGACACAGCTAAGATATGGCCCCACCTGACCAAAAGGATATGTCATATCATATGATGTCATGCTCAGTGTATAAACCTGGGGCAATAAGGAGTGAAGGGGGGGGGGATATTTGGAGTTATTGCACTTTGTCTTCCCAAGTAATCATTACCTGTGATGTGTGATGGAGCCCTGCTTTCCTGGAGGTAGCTGAACATGTGTGTGCTGAGGGAAAGCAGTGAGTTAATTCCTTGTTTTGCTTTGCTTGTATATGCAACTTTTGCTTTTCCTAATATACTGTCTTTATCTCAACCCATGAGTTTTCTTACTTTTACTCTTCTGATTCCCTCCCTCCCACCTCCTGCCTGTAGGGAGTGAGCAAGCAGCTGTGTCAGGCGTAGTTGACAATGGGTTAAACAGCAGTTCTGTCATAAAGATCTTAGGTAATACAAGACAAACTAGAATTAAGGTGTGAGTAACAGCAAGAGTATCCATTATTCTATTAAAATGTTATTCTAACATCCAATATTCTATTAAGAAAAAGCTTTTTGATTCCTGCAAATTTTGAGGATTAATCAAGTTTTATATCATCACCTGCACCATTAGCCTTAAGCACTATGAAAATCTTCTGCATAATCTACTAGAACATAGAACCAAGTTAGTTGAAGAGAATTTTTCTTTCTGATACCACATAATCATATTTAGGAGATTAGAAACTGCAGTTCTAAGTTTTTCCATTGCTGTAATTCACAAACAGATTGACCAGGACATTCCTCTCTTCTATAATAATTACTGTCATAAAGACTATTCTACATCAAAGGTTATTGCTTAAAAATATTTTCAACAGACCCAGGAGAAAGCTGGAAATGTGTAATCCCTCGTTTTCATGAAGACAAATTGCATTTTAAAATTCTCCTAATGAAGCAGCATTCCTCAGCCCTCCTTCATCTATCTTTTCAGAGTGAGTTTCAGTGCACAGATAAGAAGATTAATGCCTCTGAACTTTCCAACACTTTTTGTGCCATTGTAGTACTACCCCAGTGAGATGAATTAAATCAGTATGGTTACTACTAAGTCCAGACACATTTTTACATGTTAGGATATTTGTCCCTTATACCTTTCTATTATAGATCAGTAAAGATAAAGTTATTATGAATATGATTGGAACTTTGAATCTCATTCAATATCTAAGGAGCCTTAATGAGCAATAGGACAAAGAGTATTGATAAAGCAATTCTTCCAGTTCATGTGTGTGTGTATGATTACTTAATTGTATATGAATATATGCACCCCCCACTGCCCTGGTTTGAGTTAGAACTAATTCTATTCAGTTATTTTACTTTTCTGCTAAGTCTCTTCCATGTAACTGTACTTCCTAAAGTTAACCACATATTTTTCAAGACAGTGGTTTGGTTTTTTTTTCTAGAAGTTGTAACACTTGATCTGTATAGCTACTACCAAGGATTGATGTGCAGAAAGGTTCTTGCTTCTACTTGCTTCTGTGAAGACCAAGGTCACTGCTAAAGCTTATGTGTCATGTTGGGGGTACATAAAATAAAAGGCTGCACCTGTGGGGAGAAGCAGGTATGACAGGTGATCCTAAAATGACCAACAAGGTATTCCATTCCATATACACTATATTCAGTATAAAGCTGAGTGATCATGAGGGTCAAGCTCACTTCTTCAATGGCCAGCATCCGAGGAGGACTCTGTCCATCATACCTTCCATACCAATACATGTGTTTGTGAATCCATTTTCAGAATCCATATCCTGAATACAGTTCCTGTTTGTCAGTGAGTCCAGTCTGGGACTTATTCAGTGCCTGCTCTACAGCATCAGTGGTGATGGTGACATAACTGCAATCAGTGGGGTTAGTTTCAGTACTGGGTTTGTTTGAATATATTTGTATATATACCACTTTATTATTTCTATTTTCATAAAAGTTATATTAGTTTTATTTTCAATCCATAAGTCTCTGTCTCCCTTATTCCCTTTCTCATCCCCTTTGAGAAGGGAGAAGAGTGAATAGAGAGCACCTGTCTTTTGTCTAGTAGCTGATTCAGCCCTAACCCTTGACAACCAGACAGGTACTTTTTGTTTTTAATGCTTAGGGACTTTGCATACTTTTTGTTTTGAAGCAGCACGATTTTAATGGAGTGTGTCCTCAGCATCCTACTACAGCATCCACAGTTAACATAATTTGGATACTGACCTCCTTGTCACACAAATCCCATCTTTCCAGTTCCCTTGTTACATTACTCAGAGAGTCAAGCTCCCAGTTTCTATTTAGTCAAGAAAATGCCATGATTATAGCTTTCAACTGTTGAGCACTGGAATGTTCTCACTTATTCCAACTAGGATCTCATTCAGTGTGCCTTCCCATGAAGGGGAGTAAGGCTGATGTAGCATAAATTAGAACCAGACGGGTACAGAATCACAGAATATTAGGGGTTGGAAGGGACCTAGAAGATCATCTAGTCCAACCCCCCTGACAGAGCAGGATCACCTAGACCAAGTCACACAGGAACACATCCAGGGGGGTCTTGAATGTCTCCAGAGGAGACTCCACAACCCTCACTGTGAAAAAGTACCCAAAGTTAATAAAGATTGAAGAATGCAGTCAATGTGCATACCAGAATGGGAAGAGCTTGCAAAGAAAAATATTAGGTTAAACTTATATTTTGACACATAAGGGTTCTAAACAGAAATTATGTGTCATACGGGAAGATATCAGATAAAAAAAAAAAAAAAAAAGTACAACAGACTGTGAGCAATTCCATAAGGGTCAATCAGTTTTTCTTTAAGGCAGTGAAAATTTAAAATTATATCAAAGAAAGCAGTTAAGTGAAATCAGAATCAAGACCTTGGGTTTTAACATATATGTATAGATATTTACACATAAATATTCATACACACATAAATGGATGAGGGCTCCAGTACAATGTGCCAAGACTATCCGTGACATATTACAAGGATGGCTTTTTATCTGCAGCTTTTCTCAATGGAAACAGCAGTTTGACATGCCCATTGTTTCAAGAAAGCAGTCACATTTCACGAAATTCTAACACCTGCCTCACCCTCTAACATCTCCCCCTTTTTTTTTTAGAAGCAGTTTTATTTCAGTTATTTTTGTATGACAAATGTAGTCAGGAATATTTGACTATTCATAGAACTAAGTGATTCAGGTTATAGTCTGAATAGCTTTCACATGATAGGGATATCCCTTATTATAATTTTAAGAAAATCAAAAACTCTCCTTTTAATACATGTATTTGTAGATAAGACAAAAGCCCAGATCCACACTAACATAATTTATCACTTTAGTTTTGTTTTTTTTTTGCAACAGTTCAAGACAGACGGCAGAAATAATGGATTGTCATTATCATTTATTTGTGCTAGCTGAGATGTTAATGGACCAAAACTTAACCATAGCACACACTGAACAAACTGAGATTCCTTCCAAACATATATATATATAAATATATTTTTATATACACAGATGTATGCATTTATAAAGCTACCAGCCAATTTGCAGAGTGGCTTTAATGTCATTCCATTAGAAGAATCTTAATAGCTTTTTCAAACTTTCTCATAAACATAGATATTACTGCTCCCATTTTGGAAGGAGCTTTGATTTGCCATATATAGAAGCATCAGTGGTAAAGAAGATATATGTATTTTAAATGTTTAAGAATTATTCTTTTGTACTATGATCCTGCTCCAGTCTTCCAGTTAGAAAAAAAAAAATAAATCTCATTTATAAATTTTGGGCAAACCCAAACAGAAAAGATGACCCTTGCCACAGAGAGTTCATGCTCTATATGTAAAATAACAAAGGACAGAGAAATATATTTGTAGATAGCAAAGTGAGTGGAAAGAAATGTTGTTTATCATGACATACAGAAGATGAAATGGTTGTAGATAGATATATAGATAGATGAAGGTAAAAAAAGAATGGACAATTTACTGGACAGGCTTATAGTGTTTGACCTTTGGAGATTTTTCAAACAGACTGAGCTTAGCTTAAGGACTTGAAGTCTGGTGGTTGTTAAAAGTCAGAGATGGACTGAAAATACAGGAGTCTTGAAAGTAAATTATGCACAATTACATAGAATTATTGTTGAGGCTGGAATAGACCTTTGAGATCATCAAGTCCAGCCTAAGACCTGAAACCACAACACCTAGATAGACCATGTCACTAAGCGCAACATCCAATTTTTCATTAAACACCAGTAGGGATGGTGACTCCACCACCTCTCTGGGCAGCCCATTCCAGTGTCTAATGACTCTTTCCATACGAAAGTGCTTCCTAATATCCAACCTATACCTCCCATGGCTCAGCTTCATGCCATGCCCTCTTGTTCTGTCACTGGTTGCCTGGGAGAAGAGTCCAGCCCCCACCTTCCTACAACTACCTTTCAGGTAGTCCCTCTCCACCAGGCCGCACTCCAGCCACTCATCCCCCAGTCTGTAGCTCTGCAGGGGGTTATTGTGGCCAAAGTGTAGAACTCTATATATTCATATATAAGCACAAAGACAAGTAGAAGATGTATATGTATGTAAATACAGACAAATGGTACATATGTATATTTACTTTCAAAGGTAAGATACATCTCGGTGTCTGGTTTGTAGTGATGACCAAATCTTAAGAATTTGAGATCCAGTCTCACCAGTGCCAAGTACAAAGCGACAATTCAAAGGCCTACAATTGCAGAGATTCCATAAGGAATGTCTCTCAAGAGAGAAACTTAGGCTTCTCCAAAAGTCTTTATATCACATTTGTCTTAGGTACATATCTGAAGATGGAATTAATTGGCATCTGAAAATTCCTTTCCCTTGATTGATAGGGATAGAAAGTAATTTAAAAAAAAAATTTAAAAAAATAATTCAAAAAGACACAGGCAGTAGTTGGAGAAGGACAAAGAATCCCAAAGGTTCCTAGAATGATACAAGTTGGAAAAGACCTTAGGAAGTCTGTGGTGCAAATTGCTGTTCCAAACAGGGTCAATCTGTGAAATCAGATCCAGTTGTTCAAGGACTTTCTCCAGTAGGGCTTTGAATATTTTCAGTGATGGAAACAGTATAGACTTTCCATGCAACCTTTCTGAGCAAGATGTGGCATTTATGAAGAAGGAGCGTTTGTGTTCGTATATGGGTATCTGTTAAAGGTGGCAGATATTTTTTTAATAGTTGCTTATACTCTTCAGGCATTTTCTGTTTCTGTGCTGACATGCTGCTGTAGATTTATGAGATGGTATATAATGCAGTTTCACCAGTGCTTAGAGACCTCAGTAATAATAAGAATATACTATGCTAAAGAAAGAATAAATAAGAATAAGATCTTTAATAAGGATCAAAACCCTTAAAACCTGGAATATGAGAGACTTTAAAAAAGGGGGAAAAAGGAAAATTAAAATCAAATTTAAACAGATAAACTTAATATGGAATAATAAAAAATATAACAGTTGAGTGTCCTGGTTTTGAGAACTACAAGCTTTAAATTTACAAGAAATAGCCAGAGTAATCTGCAGTTTATATGCCTCATGTGAAAAGAGATCAATACAAAATGATTGCCCGTAAGATGCCAACATAGGTATTACTGGAAATATTAGGACAGTTCTACGTGCCCCAATTGAGTCACAGAGTGCTCTCTTATCTCAGTGATCTGCTTCAGGGATCTGTCAGATTCCAAACTCTTGATTCTGCATAGAAATTCATAGAAAACATAAATTCATAGCTCTACTTATTTTATTAACTAATCCATATTACTATAAAAATCATACAGCATGTATAAAAAAATCAAAAGAATAATGATTAATATGAAATCCTTAAAGTAACCTAAATATCACAATGAATGTAACATATTTAAATTATTAGGTCATTCAAGTGCTACATTAACATTTGAGAAGACAGCAAACTTATTTCACTTTCAGCTATAAAAGTGATTGAATATTGTCAGTCTCAATTCTGAACTATATGTGTTGATACTATTTCCAGAAAAATGGCTGGCTGGCTGGCTGCTTGAGGTTCATACCACTGCCAAGTTTAAACTAACACAAGATAACTCATCTTGCCCAAATTACAACTCCTTATGTTATGCAGGTCCTGTGTTACACACAAGAAGACACATTAGCTGATTGTAGAATTCCTTCTGACTTGAAGATCTATGAATGTAAGATATTACTTCATCTATTTCCTGTCAGAATAGGTTTTCAATAAAACTTTCCAATGCAAACATCCCAAGGTGACACAGATGGTTACATTTCAAATTCACATGACAAATTTAGGTGAAGACAACAGGAGCTCTCAAGATTAAATGTGCAACTTTCAACCTACGAAATATATGCATGTGTGATCTTTTAGACAGCAAAGTTGTTTACCCAGAGGCTGTTTTAAGTATATGAGGAACTATCCTGTCAGCATCATTTTCAGATAAGTTCTGTAAGAAATAAACATTCCCATGTTCACTTGTTGCATTAATGCAAGAATGCTGCTTGAGTCCTCATCCTTGTGAGAGGGAAAACAATCCATAAACAGTATTCACCAGTATGGTTGTCATGACAAGGAGATAATAATAATATTTCTCTCTGGTTTCACTGGCTTTTATGTTTAAGGAGTCTAAGCTGTTTCTCAAGGAGGTTTGGTTCTGTACAGGTGTCAAATATTAGATGTTTAATGCTCATTGAGTGTTCACTAATGAACCCTCCTCAAGACTGACTGGCTCACAAGAGAATCATAGAATCATGGAATTGTAGGGGTTGGAAGGGACTCCTGGAGATCATCAAGTCCAACCACCCTGTCAATGCAGGAACACCCAGGGCAGGAGATGCAGAAACAAATCCAGGAGGGTTTTGAAAGCCTTCAGAGAAGGAGACTCCACAATGTCTGTGGGCAGCTTGTTCCAGGCTCTGTCACTCTCACAGTGTAAAGTTTCCCCATGTTGAGATGGAACTCCTTGTGTTTCGCCTGCTACCATTAATTCTCGTCCTATCACAGGGCACAACTGAAAAGAGATTGGCCTTTTTTTCACATGCTATGAACTTCATTTTTCCACTTGAGTTTTTTCAGCGGCTCCTTTGCTCATGCATGCTGGTCTCCTGCCTCCTCTACTTGATTTTTCACTCAAAGGAATGCACCCATCTTGAGCTTGTAGGAAGTAATATTTGAATATCAATTGTGTTTTTCTCAGGTGTTGTGTTATAGGCTGAGGCCAATGAGTAGTTTATTTTCTCTGTCATAAACATATTCAGGAGCTTCAATTCCTACCATTCTTTCATTCATTCATTTACTTATTTATTTATTAAATATGTCTTCTCATGGAGAAGAATCAGCGTAAGACACCGTCATCAGAAAATGGAATCCAGTGATATTTTCTTTGTGTAAAAGTAAGAAATTCCTTATTCCAAAAATTAGAGGCTTGGAAATTCCACAAATACAGAAATAAAATTTATAAGGAAGACAGATAGTTTAACATATTTGAGGTGACAGTCTACAAATATTATCTTATCTGCAAGAAGATTTTTTAAAAATAACAACCAAAAAGTAGAAATAAAAATATCTGGAATACATTAGTCAATTATCTTCAGACATTCTCTGAGAGGAATGGTTCATGCTTTGTATTTACCCTTAGATTCACATTTATACTTGAGTATTTGACATCTGAACCTTGTATTTCAAAAAGTAAATCTAAAATCAGACAAGAAAGTTGGATTTTAAATTGAACAAAAATATTTTTTTTCTTCATAAAAAAAAAAAGATTGAAAATTATAATGTGTGAACTTATCTACCTTATGGTATAAGCTACATGTTAGTATTCTTATTCAGATAGCTGATTCATCTGCCACTTTTATGTGTGCAAAACAGAATCAACTCAAATGAACCACACTGACACATCATTTATTATCACTGTGACAGACATGACAATTTGATCTAAGAATTAAAACAGAATAAACCCATATAATGCACTCCAAAAAGAAAAAAAGATGATACAAGCTAATTCCATTGTTCTTGAGTCTAAAATCCTAATTGCTCTCTTTAGTAGGGAGGTAAATTCGGGATTTGGTTAATTTCTTTTTTTATTACTTTTTAATCTGATGACTACATTTTCATTTTTATAAAGTCTAATAGATGGTCAATCTAATTTAAAACTTATAAATTATGCATTTATATATAACATTATTACATTATATAAGTCTAATAGACTAGTGATCATTTTTAGACATTCAAAGAGTTGTCCTATTCTGCAATCCATGGATGATTAGTTTTCAGCATTACCCAGTCTAGATTTGTGAAATATTTAATGTGCATTTACTATGTGGATCACCAACTTTAATAAGAGATAAAAAGTTCAATTAATTACCAATATCTCTTTAAAAGAGAACAAGAACTTAAGAAACTCTAATGAAAGATGTAGTTTTAGTTGATTACTATATCTATTTTTAATTACAGTAAAAGATGCAGTTCCTATTCTAATAAACCAGCAGGTAAACAACAAAAACCTCCCCCCACAAGCAGTCATTTTTTAATACAAAAAATCAGGGACAGCCCACTCTATTTTCTTTTAGATGTTATGTTTCATGCTATTTAGAATACTTTTGCATCACTTACTATCTTCAGGATTCTTGAACTTATTAAAAAGATAAACCACTTTTCTACAAAATACAAAATTATGTTGACTTGCTAATGATTTCTCTTGAAAGACAGTAGAATTAGTTTTTGTATTTGAGGTAATTTGGTTTTATTACCAACTCTAAACGAAGTCCTTCTTGAAATTCTTCCATTAGCATCGTGGCAATAAGAACTGTACACTTCATTTCATCCATCAAAAGGAAGAAAATGGTATTCTATGAATGCTCTTTTTACATATATCTGATCATCTAGTTAAAAAATGTACCTTCCAAAGTTATTATTTGTTCAGGTGAATGTAAGCAACTGGAACTGTGTCCAAACAATAAAGATAAAATCCACTTTCTTTCTGATACTTCCTCAGAGCCTGTGACCAGGCATAATTAAACTAGACCTTCACCATTCCAAATAAGAAACCTCACATTATCTGTTGAAACTGTAAGAATATTTCATTAATTCTAATGTTTTCTTCCACAAAAGAAAAAGAAACCAAAACAAAAAATCCTTTTATAAATAATTACAATGAAAAAATGTCAAAAAAAAAAGGTATAATAGTAAGTGCCATTCTTCATTACTTTTCTAGAGAGAGATAATTCATTTAGATAAAAGAAAAATCCCTACACATTCTTTAAGAGAGGTTGAACATTGCTACTAACAGGTAAAACTCTTCTGAAACTGCAAAATTGGGGCTATAAACCTCAATTGCTGTGTTATAGAAGACACCATTATGATTACAATCCATCTGTAGCGACCAAACTTGCTGACTCTGGATTTGAAATATAACATTAAGAAGACATTAGGTACATGCAGTACCAGGTAGAAGCAGTAGTACACTTGATACACAGTGGAGTGAGAAAAAGATAATCAGTAATAGTAACAGTAACAAAGAGGAAAATTAATGCAACAACAGAGCAGGATCACCCAGGGCAGGCCTCACAGGACCATAACCAGGAGGGTTTTGAAAATCTTTAGAGAAGGAGACTTCACAACCTCACTGAGCAACCTGTTCCAGGCTTTATCACACTGACAGGAAAGAAATTTTTCCTCATGTTGAGGTGGAACTTCCTGTGTTTCAGTCTGTGACCATTACTTCCCATCATATCACAGGGCACAACTGAAAAGAGACTGGCCCCTTCTACTTGACACCCACCCTTCAGATATTTGTAAGATGCCCTCTTAGTCTTCTCCAGGTTAAACAGTCCCATGTCTCTCAGATTTTCCTCAGAAGAGATGCTCCATCATCCTCATAGACTGTTGGACTCTCTCTAGTATTTCCCTGTCCCTCTTGAACTGGGGAAACCAAAACTGGACACAATCTTCAAGGTGAAGTCTCACTAGGGCAGAGTAGAGGGGAAGGGGAACCTCCCTTGACTTTCTGGACACACTCTTTTTTAGAGTGATTTTTAGAGTGATCACCTTTTTTAGGTGATTATTTTGAAAAACATTTATATTCTTTGTTTAATCATAAGTGCAATGAACAAGTAAATACGTTATATTTTGTGCCCTCACAAAAAAAGTAGACAGGTTGCTCTCTTCAGAAAAAGCCAGTCCAAAGGGAACATCTGGGATCTCCACAGACCATCCAGCACCTTGGTGGAAAAAGCATTCATGTGAAAAAAAGTTTTGATAGTCTACTCATTTGTTTTTTGGGTTGTTTTTTTTAAAAAAGATACACGTTCTCTATGTTCATTACCCTCAGGGAAATGTGAAGATGATTAAATAGGGGAGGACTGTGGCAGAGTGGAGAACTTTGATCAACAAATGAAAACAGCTGGTGAGTGCATCCATCCACATCACCATGCTGCGAAAGAAATTTGTAAAGTCAGCTCGAGGATGAGTGTAGTCCTGAGCAAGCAGGTCTGATTCCAGGTCTTTGTCTCTCTCAGAGGCCATATGGGAGAAATGGAGTTAGTTGGGCAATATGAAACAACATCAGTCTTGACAGGATTTCTCAAGGATCTATCCTAACTGCTGTAGTGTTTGGTATCAGAATTCATAACCTGGATCCTAAAAACCAGTGATCCTCATTACTGAGTATGCAGATGAAAAAAGTTGAGAAGGACTCTGAATATGTTTCAGGTAACATTAGGTGAAATGTACCTTTTCAAAATGAAGAAAAAAACATGGGGTGAAAACAAATAGCAGGAGGAATGTTGATGTTCTATTTTCAGTCAGAAAAGGAGAGTAAAAAGAGAATGGGTAATTAGAAGTTTGAGGAGCGTCTGAATTCTGTAAGGGGAAAGCAGTCATCATCTCACAGCAGACAATAGATGTTCTATTACCATTTATAAGCTGTTGTATAGCTCTGTTATAGAGCAAGAGTTAGGAAATGCTGCTCAAACCCCACTAAGCACTGAGAACACTTTAGTCTGAGCACTAGCTGGTTTCCAGCATTCCACTTCAATAAGATGATCTAATTGAAAAGTAAAGGATAGATCTAGAAAATACAGAAACAATGAAACAGCAAAACCCCAAATTTGTTGAATATGCAAGAAAGAAGACTGAGCTATATGATGCTAAACTGTTGAAATAAAGGAAGAAATAACCTGTACTTAAAATCTATGGATACTAAGATAAGGAGTAGGAAGAAAAAATTAGACTAGTCCTTGGCAAAAAACTTTTTAATACCAATATTGATTGCCTCATGAATCTGTGGTGTTTCCACCATTAGGTATCTTTTACAGGAAGCTTGAAAGCACCTAACAAAAAGAAACAATGATAACTTACCTTGTCTTGGTTACCTCTTTTCCCAGGATGTTCCATTGAAATATTTTTCAGTCCAGTTTCTTAGTGATTCTATGACTTGAGAAAGGTTTCACAAAGCTAATGGCACTTAATAGCTACCTATCTTTTCAGCAGCTAAGTCTCATTAAATTTAATTCTATTTCTGAATTCATAAAGCTAATACTAAAGTTCCCATGGGAATTTTACTCTTTTTTTTTCTTCTTTTCTTTTTTTTTTTTCTTCTGCAAATACCATTTTATGAAAGGATTCTTACTAATAGTTCAAATTTTCTCATGGGATCTGTAACTGATAGTGTTATAGAAACAAAATATTCTGATGCAAATGATGATTTGGAAAGGTCATTCTGGAAGTCAAAATTAGGGTTACAGTATCTGTAATCAGGTATTAGATATCAGGTACTGATCTCATTTTATATAGTAAAAAAGTGCACCTGACTGCAGGTAGTATTCATTTTCAATGTAGGGTCTTTTTAATTTTTTAATTTATTTTTTTTTTTTAATATGTGTGTGTTATTTGATTGTCTACATGTTTCATTGCCTACTTCAGCATGGGAGAATGCTACTGCAGTCTGGAAAAAAAAAACCAACATTTTTGAGCTCATATATGAACTGAATTCCTTCTCAATGCTTGCAGCTAATTCAGTGGAAATTATTATGCACCTGTGATGATACACTCTGATAAATCATGAAGCACGTTGTTTCTTAGCTGGCTTATCAAAAAAGGATAATGATTTTTTTCTCCCTCTACCTCAGCTTTTCACTCCAACTCCAGTATAGAATGCTAGCTCTAGAGAAAAACAGATAGTTTTGAGATTCATTGCCATAAAGCAGGACTGAAGGGTATTTATGATAAAAACATTAAAGGGTACGTACATATATATCAACATTGTGACTGAAAGACATTCATTTTCATTGTTGCTCCAGGCAAGTATTCACTGGGGTAACTCCTTTATCTCACAGTTTAATAAACTTAATCTTTACCCCATCGGTCATAATATTATATAACAGTGTTATAAAGATATATGTGTTGCTGATAGTACAAATGAGGAAACTAAGGCATTTAAGACAAAGCTCAGACAAAAAGATCTCTTGTTAATGAAGGATACAGCAATTTGAAGGGCTCTGTAAACTGTCCTTTTTGGAGGTGTCAGAGATTTGAGGTAGGAGAATCCTCACTCGTGGAGGTCATGGAGGGACCTTTGCTTACAATAGATAACAACCAGCTGGGCTGGTGGTGAATGTCAAAGCTGACTATTAAGCAATATTATCATATAACTGCCATTAAAGCTAGAATGTATACTTGTGTAGGGCCTCATCTGATTATTCAGTGTCCAGTGTGCAGCAACAAGTTCTCCAACCTTATTTACACTCCTTTCTTTCAAGTATACTCAGCTGTGCTGTTACCAGCTTTTATATTTTACGTATAACTCTTTTAGTAAGAGTTTTAAACACATCATATTTTCCATGTTCATCCTATGTAGTTTTTGTAAGTTTTAGTAAAATATTGCCACAGGATGCAAAACTGTGTCCATACTGGAAGAAAGAATGCACAGGGATGAAGAGCTTGGCCTTGTACACATGCTGCATAAAGACAAAAGGTAAGTGTATATTGTTCTGCTTCATGTCTTCCTTTCTTTAACATGGAAATCAGCAAAAGAAAGAGGCTAAAGTTTATTCCATTGGATCCCCTCAGGTACACTACTCTGTAAGAAGTTGTCCGTGGTGTCTTCAGGTTCAGCCTAGCATTACACTTCTGCTTTTCTATGTCAAAGCAATATTTGAACCCTTTAGGAGATAAGCACAGTACACTAGCAAGAAAACACCAAATGTTTCCTTCCATGTTTGATCAAATGAAACAAGTTCAAATGGGATTTACTTTTTCTCAGGATATGTTTTTTTTCCCTTTTAGAACTTTGATTTAGGATGGTCACAATCCTTGCTGAAAATAGTTTTAAGTGTAGACTAGGCCTTAGAAAAAGAATTGCTTACTTTTATTTGTAAGAAAAGGAGCCAGAATTGTTGCACTTAATGCTACAAAATGCTTTGACAGCAGTTAAAATCCTCAGTCTTGAGAGATCAATGAAATCTTAACAGAATGAAGCCTTCCTGGGGACAGGCTCTAATACATTCTCTTAAGTTTCTCAACTGGCCACTGCTAGAGAAAGAATATTGGATTAGGCAAGGTATTCCGATGCTCTTAGTCACCAGTAACTGGTAAGAAGAAAATCAGGAAGGGGGCTACAGTTCTTGCTAGTTCTTGTTGCAGATGTTGAAGTCATCCCTGTGTTTTGGAGAACGCCACGCTTAAGAGGAAGATTTATTTTGAGGAAGATTTCCCTTTAAAGGAATTAGTTAAGTGTTTTCATTCTTCAAAATTCCTGTGCACAAAACCCCATGAATTCTGAGAGAATATAATTAGCTCATATTATATGTGCCAAAGATTTTATATCAGATATATTGAGGTCATCCATATCTATACGTTAATTTTCTGTTCCTCAAAGGGAGATCAGAAAATCCTCCTTCCCCAACAGCATAAAGCTTTGATTTCTGTAAAAAAAAAAAAAAAGGAATGATAAAAACATTATATGTTTCACAGCCATGTGATAAATTTTAAGAAACCTCTTGCAGGTGTTAAGATTGAATCACAGTAAAGAAATGCTTCCCAAATGTTTCAACACAGAAGTGTTGACCATGAAATATTCCATTATCTTTCTGAATCTGTCACTGAATTTCAATACTACCTTGAGTAACTCACCTAAATCTCTCTTTTCAGCATTCCCTTTTGGAAGCTGAGATGATAATTTTTTTTTTTCTATTTTGGTTATCTTTGATTAATTAATTATTGTCTGCAATATTCTTTGAAATGTATTCTGTAAGCGTGATACACTGTTTAAGAAAAGATTTTCACGTGTAAATAACAAATTTATTCAGTCAATAAATTTGCTAGAAGAGTAGATTAAATGCATAAATGAACATATTTAGAGGGTGAAGAAGAAAAAAGTTAGATATAAGTGCAAGAAGGAAACTGAAGTATAGGTGGGATGGACTGGTGGAACATCACAGCTATCAATATCAGGCATGTCCTTTATACATCATACACATGTAGATCTGTTGCAGTGCCTTAGAAGAATGATGTAGCAGTAATACACTAAAATATGATTGCAGTAAATTAAGAGTGGTGTCACTATACAAAAAGAATTACAGATGCACTCTAGAAGTCTATTTTGAATCTATTTTAAAATCAGAAAGTTGAAGTATTTCAATACAGCACCTTGCTATAATGAAAACATAATGAATGAAGGGATAGAGAAAAAATAACAAAAATATCACCTCATGCCAAGCCACTCTCCATGATATTTAAAAAGTCCTAGCAGTTAGGTGAAGTCCCTGGTGACTGGCAAAAAGTAAGCATTGCACCCAATTTTTAAAAGGGTAGAATGGAGGACCCTGGGAACTACCACCCTGTCAGACTCATCTCTGGGTCTGGTAAGATCATGGAACAGATCTTACTAGAAACTCTGCTAAGGCACATGGAGGTGGGTCAAGACAGCCAGAATGGCTACACTGAGAAAGTCCTGTCTGAATAACCTAGCAATCTTGTGTGATGGAGCAACTGTGTGAGTAGACAAGGGAAGAGCTACATATTCATATTCATATACATATTCATATACATATTCATCTGGACTTCTGCAAAGCCTTTCACTCAGTCCCCCACAGTAAGTTTGTTTAAATTGGAGAGATATGGATTTGATGGATGGGCTGTTTGGCAGATGAGGAACTGATTGAATTATTTCATTCAGAGGGTAGTGATCAACAGCTGGATGATGGAGAATGTTGTCAAGTGGTGTCCCTCTGGGGTCTGTACTAGGACCAGTAATGTTGAATAACTTCATCAATAACATACCCAGTGGAATCAAGTGCATCCTCAGCAAGTTTGCAGACAACACCAAGCTAAGTGGTGCAGTTGCCATAGCTGAGGGACAGGAGACATCCTGGAGACATTCAGAGACATTGACCAGCACGCTCAGCTAGACTCTAATGCTCTTTGGTTGGTCTCAGTACTCAACACACTGTAATGTTTCTTCAGTGTTCCCTGTGTCTTGCCAGATGGCAATGGATTTAGGTCCTCCAAACACATCTCCCCAGCTGATTATATGGTCACTCACAAGCACCAAATCCCACATGGTTCCAGCCTAAACAGCTTCTGTCTGGTGAAGAGCTTGATCTTGTATTGATCCAAACCTCAACTGGTGAGCCTCCCTAAGATCTATCTAGGTTTCTGGATGTGCCTTTCCATCAGAACCGACATTAACAATGAGTTGCAAAACTGCCTTGGAGAGGGGAGTTCTGCATTTGGAGATGCTACAGCTATCACATATTTGAGTTTTGTTTGTACCTTTGATTCATTTATTTTTGATGTGAGATGATCTTTCAGAGGGCACAGAATGAAATAATTTTCATATTTTTATTATATGTGTGTCTACATATATAGAGAGTATGTACACTCATTATAAGTGGAGAAATAACAAGATTTGTTTCTGGTATTCTAAAAATCCCACAAACTTCAAACATGCAATATAAAGGAAGAAGAAAACATCAGCTACTGATATTCCCCTTCTATCTCTCCTCATGTCAACAGCGGAGTGTATGTCTAGAATAAAGTATGCAGGGCCTCATAGTGTTAGAAAATATCTTGACACATTGGAGGAAATTCAAGGAAAAGCAACATAAATTATTAAGGGGCTGAAAGGATTGACTTATGGTGAAAGATTAAAAGAAATAAATATGTATAACTTGCTAAGCAGTAACTGGAGGAAGGGAGGGAGAAGAAACATGTTGAACTGTCTACATACATTTGAAGGCTATATAAACATCAAGGATAGAGAGGAATTATTTAAGGTGGTCTTAGTGTATAACCAAGATTTAATAAGCTGCACTGCAAATTAATGTTGGTAAAATTAAACCAGAAATGAAAATAAAATCTTAAACTATACATTCTTTTCAAATGTAGAAGAGTCTTTTAAGAGAGACAAGGTTTTTTTCAGTGTTGTTAGCAGCCTTCTTATTTGGCCAGAATAAATTAAGGTACATTCAAGTCCTGTCATTGTGAGAAACAGGAATTCAAGTTTCCCAAATTTCCAGTGAGTTCTCGCATTGGTGAACTTCCTTTGTATTGGTTTCTCTCTACAATTTTTATTCTGCCATGAGTTTCAAAAAGTCTTTTCAGAATGAAAATAAATATAGAAACCTCTGTAGGGATGTGGGATGGGGGGAGGAGGGCAGTGGTGGCTTGGTTTGAGGTTTTTTAACATAATTGAGTTGTTTTCTGTGAAGGTATGCACTAGATAATTTACCATAGGAAATTCTTATCCACTGACAAGAAAAGGGATGAAATGATCTAATAGGCTTATTTCATCTGTAATACCTATATTTATGTGACAATTTTTTCAGGAAAACAAAGGTTTCACACTCAGACAGTGATCAAAAAGCTCACAAAAAGAAGCAAAAAGATAAAATCCAAAAGTATTCTAACAACATAAGATTTTCAACCTCTTTTCCCCCCTCTCTCCCCTCCCCTTCCTTGAAAAAAAAAAAAAAAAAAAAAAAAAGCAGCTCTAATTCCTTTAAATTACTGGATTGTGAATAAATCACTAAACCCTGTGCTATTCTGGTGGGTTTTTTTAGCTAAAAATGAGACCTCTAAAGTTGTTCTAAATCTAGAACACTTGAGTAATTAATGTAATGTTATATTTCCATTTGTAAATAATGAAGAATAGGTAGAGTCATAGTAGCATTATGGGATCAATGCTGAAGTAACTTGTTAGGTGGCTGAAAAAAATGATCTGGAGAAGAATGGATTGTAAATCAGTCTTTTATTGTATAACTCTGGGAAACCTGAGTATAACAATTTCTAGTAGTAGTGCATGATTCATCCTAAAAAATGAAATTTCTTTAGACCAGGGCTTCTTGGCATTTCTGATGGAGAGATTACTTTCAAGCAGTATTTATGACTTCTATTATTTTTGCTTCCTAAAACGGATTACTGGAAAATAATAGGTATAACATGTTCAAGACTCTAATTGAAAACAGTTAATGGAGTCCATTCTTGTGTTGTTTTTCTATCAGTTAGTAAACACAAGTTTATGATCCTTCTATTCATATGCCCCAAACCTTGAAGGCAAATGAAGAGTCTCAATCTGAACCTATAATCATATACTACAGTTTTGCCAGCAAGAATTTATGTTGAACTTGCCAAGGTAGTGGATCTGTGTAATCTGAAAAGCAAGAGAGAAGCTGCTATTTAGCTGATACTTCAAATATATGGAAGAGTTCTGAATGTTCATTGCAACCCTCAAATGCTAGGTGTTGTGGGTTAATACAGTAATCCAAACCCTAAACCATATATGAAACTTGTTGGTGTAACAGACAATGTATCATTTACTAGCTACTTAGCATAGCCAAGTTGTAGATCAGGCCACACGTCAGAGCAATCAGTTATTGGAAAGTACTTCAAACTTTTCTAACACTGGATAATGGAAACTTGAAAAGGCAGATTCTAAGAAGAGCTTCCAGTTTTGTATGGGTGAGTGGCTTAATGGTTAAACCCTGCCTGTCAGCTCACTCACACACACATCCCCCAAGTAGGATGAGGGAGAGAATCAGAAGTTCAAAAGTGGGAAAACTAATAAACTGAAATCAAGGCAGTTTAATAAGTAAAGAAAAACTGCATTCATAAGCAAAGAAAAATAAAGCATTCATTCACTGCTTCCCATTGGCAGGCAGGTGTTGAGCTATTTCTAGGAAGGCAGGGCTGCATCACACAAAAGATTTACTTGGGAAGCCAGACACCATCACTACAATTAACTCTATCCCAGACAAAAACAACACAGACAGAAAGGGAAAAACACAGCTCTGACTTATTATAGTGAAAAACATTTTTCACCTGAGAATAGTCAATTTTGAAACAAATTATCCAGAGGCATTTTGAAGATCTGAGGGGAGAAAGCCCTGAGCAATCTGGTGTGGTCTCATAGCTGACCTTACTTGAGGAAGGAAGTTGAGCTAGGAACCTCCTGCAGTCTTTTCCAGGCTGAATTATCCCATGGTTTTGTAAGGGTGGCAGAACATGGCAGCCCAGCTGAGGCAAGGCTGCTCTAGCTCCATGTACCAATGTTCAGCCACTAGCAAGGCTAAACATGTACTCCCAATGGGCACACAGGTAGAAATAAACAACACATATATAGATATACACATGGCCAGCCACGCAGACAACACAGACAGCAATACAAAGAACATTAATGAGAACACAAAAGGCACCAACAGCCTCATGCTGTTTCTTCTCTGGTTAATCAGGGAAAACATCCATTAATGGAAAACATATTAGCATATGCAGACATATATACAATGTGGATCCATGGAACTCCCTCCAGGAGTTTGCTTTGACACTGTGTTTTGTGAGTGTATCTTGAAAGCTTTAACATTTCCCTAGTGATAGTTTCTATCTAAACTACAACATGCTCCAAATCCATTAAGAAACTATATACTTTAATTTTGGATACAAAGATGTGCATTGGTGAGCTGTTATTTGATGAACACATGAAGCAGAATTTAGCACTAAACCTTCTAGGATACAGAATTAAAATAAAAAAATAATTAAAAAACCCAAAAAAACCCCAACACAACAACAACAAAAAAAAACCCACCCCATACCCTGAATAATAGCTGAGTAATCCTGAATCCAGAAGAAGTGAAAGCGACCACAGGTTCAGGGTAATTATATCCTTTACAGTTTACCTCATTTTTCACACTTGAACCTCAATGTTGTTGAACTCTTTCTCTTACCTTAAAGTGTCTCCAGCAGACAATCAATTTACTGTGTAGTCATTGCTTCAGAAATACCGCTGATGTTTTTATTTAGCTTTCAAAGCAAATTTGGATCTATTCCAGATAGTTAGTTACTGAACAGAGATATTCAGTTCATGAAGGCATTTTCTTTTAAACTAAATCAAGATACATCTTTACATGATTGCTTTGCATTTAAAAGACTCTGGTGAGTAGATTCCATATTACTTTATGTATGAAACAATGTTGTTAATTATTGCAGCTTTCTCAGAAATCTCACAATAGTTTCTAATGAAAACAACTATATGATATAGCCTTTTATATTTTACATTACTTAATTTTATAACCTTAATTTGGTGGGTTAGCTTGAAAATGTCATTAATAGGTGACTCACAAGAGGTTTTGAAAGAATGTATGTATGTCTGTGTTGAGATTTATCTGTATACATCTGTGTGTTTACATGTTAAAATCAATGATATATCTAAGTACATACGTTATAATATGCATATACATATATATAACATGTACACATACATTTAACATATTAAACCAATAAATGTGTTAAAATGTTAAAATTCAGTCATGAGTTTTGAACCTTTCACTTATCCATACTGTGGCTGCAGTATCTGATTTCTAGACAGAAGACATTATCTTGCAATTATACAGTACTTCTCATCCATAAAAATCAACAAAGGCTTATTTCTTAGTTTCACAGAAGCCATTTTACATTTCATGAAAATATAATGGCACATTTGGTGGACACAACTTCACTTCATTGTCATTTTCAAACCCCTTTAAACTGCCACGGATTTATTATGTAGTCTTTTCTGCGACCAGAAATCACAGCCAGGATTGTCATTACAAGAATCACTCTTCTCTTCACTGTCTGGTTCAGCAACATTGCATGACTCTTAGGACAGCAAGTGAAGGGATATTAAATATGAAAGGTAAAAAGAGATCTTTACAAAATGTAATTTGCATTATTAAGATTGATTTGCAATCCCATTCCTTCTAAAGAAAAGGCTGCTTTTTGGTTTTTTTGTTGTTTTTTTTTTTATATTACTAAATCACTCAAGAATAAATTTGGAAGGATTCAGTGGAGGAAAATGTACATGTTGAATGTACATGACACATAAGCTAAGGCTGAAGGACTTCCATCTTCTTCTCATGTGGCCACTAAAACAGGATCCTCAGTGAGTTACTGAGTGCTACAGTCCTAATGCAAGAGCAAAAATAGCCTAAATCCATATGGTTCTCAGAGGCAGATGAGAACCTGCTGATCTACCATCCATTCATGCACTGTTGATCTACAGCTTTAGTGTCATTCCCTGCAGCAAGATCACTGGATGTCCATGTTTTCAAAGAACCAAGACCTCTCAGACATAAAACATCCCATTATTATCAGGGCCATGAACTACAGAGAAAAATGCAGCACTAGGAAGCCAAGGCAGTTCTCTTAATTGCTTGACCAAAATATAGTTTAAATAGACCTACAGATTTTAACACCTCCAGAGACCAGGGCACCCTATATTTACAGAGAACATTGCATATGTTAGGTGATGTTTTAAGTAAATTTATATGTATGATAAATAAAGCCATGACCTGTTTTCAGAACCTTCCTGAAATTTGTATATTGTCCTCAGTCACAAACACAGGACAAAAGAAATACAGTACCAACAAAATCATCACCTCCAAAGATTAAGAGATATATTATTTACCCATCCTTCTAAAGATGTGACCTCCCTACCCTTAATTATCTTTCTTATGACCTTTCTTCCATGAATGATAAACTGTTTTTAACATTAAAAACTGCAGCTGGTTAAATCTCAGCAGGAGCGATAACCAAGCAAGCTTTAAATCTCAGGGACTCTAGAATAAATGTCAAAGTCAAATAACATTGCCTTGGAATGGTAAACGTGAGATCATAATATGGAGCACCAAAACATTAAACACCTTGATTTTGTATCTCAGGACTTCATACTATACCTACTTAGAAGTCAAATGCCACCTTCTAAATCAACTATACTTCTTGTAGACTTTATTTAAAAGACACCTACCTTTGTACTAGTCATTACACCCAAGTTCTCATCAGCTACTCATAGTCTATATCAGCCTACATCCTTTTTGTCTTTATAATACATTTTTTTCTTATTTAAAAATCTTAAATTCATCACAATGACTCTACTGTACTAGGAAAAGCCTCTAGCAAAAGTTTGTCAGCCTACAGGTTTATGTTTTAGGGTGGTATTGGAAAAATACTTTCTTGATTATAATAAGATAAATCTCCAGACAATTTATGTTGTTTTAATGGACTGAAAGTTTGCAACACAGTGATTATTAAAACAGGGAAATTCATCCAGCCTCTTATTAGATTAGATAAGGAAGTAATTTTGCTTAGAGCAACAAATTTGAAATCTCTTAATTTTCTTTCCCATTCATGTGGCTCTAGCAGTTTAGATAAAACAAGCAGTTAAAGCAGATGATGAGTATCAGATCTCAAGTTAACACAAAGTAAATTGAATTCTGGAGTATCTCTTCTCTTTCTAACTTTGCTGCAGGTGCCAATGTTCACTTTGTGAATACCTTCATTTATTTAGCAACACTGCAAAGGTGCCAAAGTCAGTTAGAGGGAGATAAATAAATGTCTTTCAGCCTGACAGACTTTCTTCCCCAAACAAACGTAAGCCACATTTTTTACATTATAAGTCATCATCAACATATTTCTTTCCTAACAGCCATTTCCTGTTTTCAACCATTTGGTTAATTGTCATGCATACTCCAGGAAGTCTCATGAAGTTCAACAAGTCCAAATGCCATGTTTTGCACCTGGGTCAGAGTAATTCCAAGCACAAATGCAGCCTGAGCAATGAGTGGATTGAGAGCAGCCCTCTGGAGAAGAATTTGGAACATTGGAAAACTGAATACAAGCTAACAATGTGCGCTCAAAGCCCAGAAAGCATCCTGAACTGCATCTAAAAGACTTAAAAACCCATCTGGATGCGTTCCTGTGAGGCATGCTCTGGGTGATCCTGATTTTTTCAGGGGGGTTAGACTTGATGATCTCTAGAGGTCTCTTCCAACCCCTAATATTCTATGATTCTATGAAATCTGGCCTACATATCTGGAGAGGGACTTTTTACAAGGGTATGTAGTGGTTGGACAAGGAGTAATGGCTTTAAACAGAAAAAAAAAAAAAAAAATGAAGGTAGATATGGAGTAGATATTAAGAAGTTCTTCACTGTGTGGGTGGTGAGAAACTGGTCCAGTTTGCTAAGAGAGTCTGTGGATGCCCTTTATCATAGAATCATAGAACATATTGGGTTGGAAGGGACTTTTAAAGATCATCTAGTCCAACCTCCTGCAATAAGCAGGGACATCCCTAACTAGGTCAGGCTGCTCAGAGTCTCATCAAGCCTGGCCTTGAATGTCTCCAGGGATGGGGCCTCCACCACCTCTCTAGGCAACCTGTTTCAGTGATTCCTCCTATTAAAGAACCTTTTCCTAATATCTAACCTAAATCTACCAAGTCTTTTTCCAAAGGACTGCTCTCTAGCATGTCCTCTCCCATCCTATATTGATACTGCTGGTTGTCCTGTCCCAGGTGCACTGCACTTGGCACCTGTCCCAGGTGCACTGCACAGTGCAACTCTGCACTTGGCCCTGTTGAACCTCATGTGGTTCATCTGAGCCCACTTCTCCAACCTGTCCAGGTCTCTCTGGATGTCATCCCCACTCGCTGGTGTATTGACTGCCATCATCAGCAAACTTGCTGAGGGTGCACTCAGTTCCACTGTCTGTGTCGTTAATAAAGATATTAATCAACACTGGTCCCAATACAGACTCTTGAGGGACACCATTTGTCACATTTTCCCATCTGACCATCTAGCCTCTGACTACTTACTGCTCACAATCTCCCCACACATCTCCATGGGAAGAGAGTGGGAAGTACGGAAGTGAGAAAACTGCTGGGTTACCATAAACACAGTTTAATAAGTGAAGCAAAACTGAGCATGCAAACAAAGCAAAATAAATATCTCAGTCAGTTCTTTCCATTAGCAAGCATATATCCAGCCACTGGCTGGAAAGCAGAGCTTCAGCACATGTAATGGTTCTTGAGGAAGACAAGCACTCCCTTCTTCATCCTTTCCTCCAGCTTTTATTGCCAAGCACAGAATATTCCTTTGGTCACTTATGTTCTGTTTTCCCATATGTGTCACCTCCCAGCTTTATATACAGCCACTTGCTATATGAAAGAAAGAAAACCACAATACTGTGCAAGCACTGTTGAGCAATATACAGAACACGATGTGCTATCAACACCATTTTAGTCATAAGCTCAGCATACATTGCCATATGGGATACCATGAAAAAACTTAACTCCATCCCAGCCAGACACAGCACATTAGTTTACAAGAGAGTTAGTAAATAAAAAATGTTATTTTTCATCCCTACATGCAGGAGCTTGGTTGTGTCTGTTGTTAAATTATTTAGGTGGTAACAAGTTGGGGTTTTTTTTTCAGCCAAAACTGCTTCTTGAACAGTGTCTGGCTATAGATCAGAAGTGAGCACAACCCAGGGACCTATCTCAGTAGGCAGTTTGGATGCAGTCTCTATAGAGAAAGAATTGTAGCAATATACATGTGGCCTCTGTGCCAGATAATGGACTCTAGCTCCGATTATTTCTGTAATGCGAAAAAGTCTACATTAGCTGTCCTCTCTTTTAGACATATATTCTCTCATAAATATTTGGAATCAATTTTTTTGAAAACATTAATCTTTTAAGAATAATAAAAATAACTGAGAAGAAAGACATAAACCACTTAGACCACAATTTACTCGCAGTGTACAGAAAGTTACCTTCAATTACCTTTTGTCACCATTATACACAGTAATTGTATTTGCATTTACAATCATGTTTGAAAAGGGCATTGTCACATATCTTTGCCCATCTTTTTGATTAATTGCCTTGCTGTCAAGATATTAACCAAGGATTTTCTTACTTTGTTTTCCTGTCACTGATTTAATACTCTATGACTGTTTCTGTGAAGTTAGTAATTTTTTCTTATCATGTTTCAGTGATCTTACTAAGTATTTTTCTAAAGGCATCTGATGTTACATTGTTAGTAAGATATTTGCATCTTTAGAAGTAAGGTACCCGATGTCTTTACTTATATCAACTGATACAGTTGGGAGAAAGCAGACTGTCATTTGGACACATTAAAATGTATGACCTATAAGTCCCTGACTTGGAAGAATATTTTTCCTGAGAGATTGAGAGCATCATCATCAAGTTCGCAGATGACACCAAGCTGAGTGGTGCTGTTGAAAAGCTGGAGGGACAGGATGTCATCCAAAATGACCTGGATAGGCTGGAGAGGTGGGCCCAGGTGAACCTCATAAGGTTCCACAAGACTAAATGCAGAGTGCTGCACCTAGGTTAGAAAAATCTTCACTATCAATACAGGCTGGGGGATGAGGTGCTGGAAAGCAGCTCTGCAAAAAAAGACTTGGGGGTGTTGGTGGATGAGAAGCTGGACATGAGCCAGCAATGTGCACTTGCAGCCAAGAAGGCCATTTGTATACTGGGTTGCATCAAGAGAAGTGTGGCCAACAGATCAAGAGAAGTGATTCTGCCCCTCTACTCTGCTCTGGTGAGACCTCACCTGGAGTATTGCATCCAGTTCTGGAGCCCTCAACATAGGAAAGACAAGGACCTGATGGAGCAGGTCCAGAGCAGGACCACAAAGATGACCAGAGGGCTGAAACACCTCTGCTACGAAGACAGGCTGAAGGAGCTGGGGTTGTTCAGCCTAGAGAAGAGAAGGCTCCGGGACGATCTTATAGCCACCTTCCAGTACCTGAAGGGGGCTACAGCAAGGTTGGAGAGGGGATGTTTACAAGGGCCTCTAGTGAAAGGATGAGGGGTGATGGGCTTAAATTAGAGAAGATTAGTTTTAGCCTAGATATTAGGAAGAAATTCTTTACCTTAAGGGTGGTAGAACAGTGGAATAGGTTCCCCAGGGAGGTGGTTGAGGCCCCATCCCTGGAGATATTCAAGGTGAGGCTGGACAAGGCTCTGAGCAGCCTGGTCTAGTTGAGGGTATTCCTGCTCACTTCAAGGGGGCTGGACAAGATGACCTATGGAGGTCCCTTCCAACCCTAAGCATTCTATGATTCTATGATTCTATGATCCTGCTTAAATTCAGATTATCTCCTTCGTATTGTTTTCTTTTCCTATTCTTGTCCAGGTAAGAAACAAGAAAATTATCCTAAATTAAAAAAACAAAACTAAACCAAACCAAAATCCAAAAACCAACAAAAGAACCAACCAAGCAAGCAAACAACAACAACAAAAAAAAACAACACCAAAAACCCACAAACCAAACCATTAAAAAACCCCGACAAAAATATCAAACAAACAAAACAGACAAAAATAAAAACAAAACAAAAACTAAACACCCCTCCCAAAATATCCACATCAGATGACTTAAAATATGACAGAATTGATTTATTTATAGAAAAATACAACTAAGATGATAATTCTTACCTAAGATGCTTCTTTTGTAAGACTGATGACAGGATCTTTACTTACTTATATCCCATTAGCCTTTCTAGTTGCCTTTTTTTATTATTATTTATTTGGGTTGTTGTCCCTCCTCTGCACCTCAAGTCATAGATCAGACTGTGCTAAGCATACTCTAAGTGGATTAGAAATGTTCCATATCCCAAAATCATTAAAAACTGAATATTCACACTTACATATAAATACAGAGCTGTCTTTAGAGCTTTACATGAAGAAAACTTTAGTGTTTTGTCAGGAGTTTTCTTCTATATTGTATTGCCAAAAAGACAGAATCAATTACAAACTGCTTTGCTGAGCTTTTAAGTTATATGTGAAGCATGCTAAAGATTTAGATTAAACCTTGGTAGCAGCAGTGATGAAAATGCTACTAAATTAATAACAGTAATGGAAAAATGTCTCAGCATTGATGCTCAGGAGAAAATTTTCCTGTTCTTCAGTTTTTAATGTGCTCTGCTGAGAATAAAAATACAAAATATTTTAAACAAACCAAGAGTTTAATATAAGTTCACTCCCATTTTCCATCTATCCATTGCTGTGGAATTTTATCTTCTGTCATGGTAGCTCCTACAGTTTAAAAAGTGCACATTTGGACAAAAGATTTTTACCACTCAACACACTGAATATTTGAGAAAGGTGTGAGAATGCCAGCTTTGGAGCCAGACAGCATCAATATACCCATGTCACAGATTAATATGCTTAACATAGTTTGCTTTAGCAGCAATTTAAGATTTATTAATAGTATTAGGTAAATATAATGATTGATTTTAACCAGCACTTAATGATCAATCAACTTAAAGATTAGGAAGTGATTTGGTAAAGTATGTTGTACCAAACCAGCAAATTAATTAGAGTTGAGCATCATGAGATTCACACTAACTTACTACAAGGTACACTAAATTATAGTGTGTGTGTATATATATATATATATATATATGTATAAAAAAGAAATCTCAATACTCTGCAGGAGGCAGTTGTCATTATTGTCTCCAGAGAATAGGACAGGCATGAGCCAGGTACATTAAGGTGCCTTAATGGTCTGGTACACTGACTTTCACAATCCATATTTGACTTTTCCGGTGGATTGTTGTGTGACCAAGGGAGGGGAGGCATACTGAGTAGATCTATGATTAGGGAAGAATCATACCATTACAACTTACCACACAAGGACAACGGAAAGTTACCATGGACAGTGCAAGCAGACCTGTAGAACTGTGCTTTGTACCAGCAGAGACTGACATATAGAGAGCTGGGAAAATAACCTAGTTTACTGTGAACACCACAGAAATACGGATAAATGGAAAAAACTCTATCAATAATGTCTGGGTACTGCTGAGTTTGTTGGAAAGTTTGCATCTTTCCTAGTACATGAACTAAAACTAAGCCTGAAATTTTACTTCCCAGCTGTCACCCTTCATAAATATTGAAGACTGATGAATCTGAGATGTGAGTGCTGTCTTCCAGGGCAAAATTGTTACTCATTTAATTATTTGGTAAACATTTTTTTCACTAAAAAAAAGAACAAAGAATTTAACCACAAAGTTTTGAGTTAACTGTTTTGGTTTACTTAACACTGCCTGGTCAAAATCCTCTATAACAATAACTTCACAGGGATGTCTCCAGTCCCTAAAATATAGACACCTTTTGAAGTGTGAAACATTTCAGTAGCTCTCTTTAAAGAGGTGTATATAAAACTCCAACAGCATCAATATGTAAGGAAAGTGACTGAGTCAACTTCAGTCCTGCAAATACATTTGTGAAATCAAAGTTCCCTAGGACTCCTTTTTCCATTTATATAAAACCTTCACTAAAAAGTATTAATGTTTCATAAAATGTGAAAAGCTGAGGAAAGTTTCATATAAAATATTTGCATCTTTGTCCCACAACTTCAGCTGTGAATTTAAGTCTATTCACTTTCCTGTGAGTTTTCTGTTATTTTTAACATTTCAAGAGATGCTTAGTAACTACTGAATTCTGCAGTAATTAGAGACCACTTTACAAAATACTATCAGTAAACAGTTAAATTTGGAAGTCAAAAGAAAAACTAAGTAAACAAACAGAAAAGCAATAGTATTTTTTATGAAGTAACAAAATTATCATGCAAATAGCTATTTTCTTATACATGAGTTATATACATGATAGAAAAAATAAGGGATAGTTATTCCCCGAAATATTATTCACTATAACATAATCTTCAGATCTAGATCAACAAAGACAATTTTTCATAAACATCTATAACAATTAAAATCATGGTCTCATAAACATAATCACCAGCTATTTAACACTTCAGAATTTGAAATATCATTTGGAATATTTTTATTCTGTGGGAGCTTCATGAACCTTTGAGTAGGTAATTATTTCATCTTAAAGAACCCAGTATCACTTTTAGGTGAATGGGAAAAAGCTGCCATATATAAAGGTATTATATCACAACATCACACAAAATCACAGACCAACTGAGATTGGAATATCCCTTTGCAGATCATCTAGTTCAAATCTTTTGGACTCACAGTAGGTTAAACTGAATCAAGTTGCTAGGACAGTGTCCCATCAGGTTTTGAATAGCACCAAAGGTGGACATTCAACAACCTCTCTGGGCAACTGGTTCGAATATCTAACCTTCCAATAAAGAAAGTATTTTCTGTTTACATTGTATTCCTGTATTTAAATTTGCACCTATTGTCTCTTGTCATTATACTGGGTACTACTGAAACTGGCTATGTCTTCTTTATTCTCCTTGATCAGATTTAGGCACTGATGAGCTCCCTCTGAGCCTTCTTTTCTCCAGACTGAACAGTTCCAGATTTCTCAGTCTCTTCTTGTAGGTCAAATGTTCCACTACCTTAACAACCTTTTTAAACTCTTGGTAGAATCACTTTTCTATGTCTCTGTTGTGCTGGACTGCCTAGAACTTCACAGTATCACAGAGTATTAGGGGTTGAAAGGGACCTTGGCGATCATCGAGTTCAACCCCCCAGCCAGGCAGGATCATAATCTAAGTATAAATAATTTAACACAGGTCACAGAGGAATGCATCCAGGCGAGTCTTGAGAATCTCCAGAGAAGGAGACTCCACAACCCCCCTGTGAAGCCCGTTCCAGTGCTCTGTGACCCCTACTGTAAAGAAGCTGTGGAGTCTCCTCTGGAGACATTCAAGACCCCCCTGGATGTGTTCCTGGGTGACTTAGTCTAAGTGATCCTGTTCTGGCAGGAGGGTTGGACTAGATGAACTTCTAGGTCCCTTCCAACCACTAACATTCTGTGATTCTGTGAAGAAAAAAAAAAAACAGTCAATGTTCTGTATGTATTCATATGGGTTTCCCTTATCGAACCCAACTGTTGATTTCCTTTGTTCACACATCTGCTGTGATGCTTGCAAAGTTTGATTTTTGTCCTAAGAAGTTAATGTTTCATGACTGATGTCTTCAGCAGAATTCATGGCAACAGATATGCAAGGATGGCCTGAGGCCTGACATATCTTTATACTGACAATCAACACCAGGCAATGTGTGGTGATTAAAAGGAATAAAACTGTGTTTATTCTAGAGCTTAAATACATCATTAAGAAGTAGTCTAAAGCTACTCAGTAACTTGAATATTTGGTCATCTAATAGGCTATGGTTTATTCCCCAGTTTTACTGTTCATTATCACATGGTCAATACATTTGACATCTCACAAAGCTATTTTAAGAAATACAGTCATTATTTTCATTTTTGATTGAGAGGATATATTTTGATCATCCTGGTCAAAATATCAGGCTGATGACTAGGGTCAAATCTGAAATATATTTTTTCTGAGAATTTCAATTTCCAAACTGTCCTGTGTTTTCATACTAGTGTTGTAGTTAACATCCTTTTAAATAGACTGTTTTGTCTTGAAAATATTTGATGCTGATCTCAAACAAGAATAATGATGTAGAAAACAAATTCATCATGACCAGCAGCCTCTAAAGGAAAATGAAAACAGATGACAGCCTGTGGTCGTGTAGCTCTAAGGGTTTGACTTGAAACAACCGAGAAAACAAATGAAAATCTATTACTCTTGGAAATCAAAACCTCAGCATGTATTTTCATATTGTGGAGATTCTAATCATAGTAATCATGGAACTTTTATATGTAGTTAGATCCTGAGTGATCAGCTTTAAATCTCACCCTTGGATGTTATATCTGAAACTATAGTGGCTTATTTCTGATTTCCACATTCTTTCAATTTCTACAGAAATGACACCAACTGCACAACCCTCAGACAGAAATTGTGATTCACAATCAGAATGTATTCTCAAAATCCATGTGTCTCTTCTCCAATACACATCCTTTTGCAGCCATGGGGGGGATCACACTAACTGTAATTTCTGAATAGCTTCTGTCCTTGGTACAGTGTGACCTCTAATTCAGTAAGTGTAAACTAATTTAGTTCTTCTACCTTCAGTTTATATTAAGCAGCTGAGGATATACCTCCACACACCTTCTATTTTTTTTTTCTATATAAAAGTATTATTTTTTATGCAATATCCCACCTCTCATTCCTTTATATGGCACTGCCATTCTGTTCTACATCACTGATAACTAGTGTCAGAGGCATAAAAAAAAAGCTAAATTTTAATGGTAACAAAATTCTAGAGTACCAACCGGTCTATGCACAACAAGAAAAATAGTGGAATAATCAAAGAAACAAGAAAAATGAAAGGGAGAGAATGTGGCTTCTAACCCCATGGTTTCAGAAAATACTGGAAACATGATTAAGGAAATCAGTGACATTGGAAAGCTTCTTAAAAATAAATAAAAGGAAAACAGTTGAGAACGATGCAAGAATATCAATGAAGGAAATGTGTGAAAAACAGATAAGGAAAAGGCAGCATCAACACAAAATTATTTGCCATAAACAAAATCATTTGACACCCCTCTTTCCCCTTCTCCCTGTAATGTAACCGTTTACTTGAGATGCTTAAGGTAGAAACCTTACAAAATGTACGTAGAGACCTGAAATAACACATGTAGGATCAGAAACAGGATCCTCTAATTTGAGATCAGATATGCCAGGTCTTCCTGAGTGACACTTCTCAGTGCTGCTTCACTTATAAATTCAGAAAGCTGAGGAGTTGGAAAGCCATGCAAAAATTGCTTCCAATAGATCAACATGAACTATTTCCCCTCTCTTTTTGCATTGCTTACTGCCTCCTTGTTTTTCTTATTGACTCAAATAGACCTCAGACGAGTGACATTGCTTCCTTGCATGTATGTCTCTATTGATTACTGGAAATTCTTAGTGTATTTAGACTTTGAAGTTTGGAAACTGAATAAAGTCCTGAAATTTTTGAGCCTACTCAAAAATAGGTGTGTTGTCAATAGAACATGCTCATTTTGCATATATAAAATAAATGACTGGCATAGATGATCTTAATATTATTTTCTAATCTAGGAAATTCTATGATTCTGTGATTTTGATTGAAAAAGAATAGGGTAATTATTACATTGCTGAAGAAAATCAAGTGTTAAATTATACAGATAATCCATGTCACTCCCTGCATAAAAGCAGATGGACACAGTTTATATGTTTCATTCATAAATATATTCAGATGTGTTTATGAAAAATGACGTTTCTGTGAGAAAATCATTGGATCTGATCTGATCTCTGTGTAATGACAAATAGTAATATTTACAAAACAAAACAAAACATTTAACATGATGTCAAGTCTAGTATAAAATTCTGCTATTAACACTAATAATGAGAATGTAGATTATTTGGTTTGGATATTAACCTAAAAGCTTGGACATGTATCTGAATTTCATCCAAATAATGAATTTAAAATGGAAACATCTGGTTAGAAATATTTCATAGGCTCTCTTACACTGCATCTAGTATTTTCTGCACCCAATCTGTTTTAAAAGATGTTGAGAACAATGAAAGCTCCACTCATGGATAGATGAGGATTTTGCTCTAAGGTCTATAACATCTGTCTCTTTGGGAGATGACCATGCTGTGGACAAATGTGTCATCCTGTGTCCATCATCATCCTGAAGTGAAGTCTAAGCACAAACTAATAGGTCAACTTCAAACATTTCTCAAGTATGTATGTTTTATTCTGTTCAAGGAGAATATGGCCTTAGCATGATTTCCCTACAGGTGAAAGGCTTGCTGTATGTCTTTTTTGATTCAGGATTTTCCCTCTGTTTAAATAATGAAGCATAACTATTTTAAGATAACGCCAGAAAGTATGCCTCTGCAGATGACAATTTTGCTGTCAGGGGGCAGGATTTCACAAGTAATGGTCTTTTTTACATACAAATTAAAGTTCTTAATAATGGCTTAAACTGATTATTTTCAAAATACATAGCAAACTATATTGTAGGCAAATCTTTGTATACTGGATCAACTTTATTATAAATTAATTATCATTTTGTTTCCTAATCTTCCCAGGTGGCAAACAGGAATAGATAAGAGAAATTAATAATATTGGAAATCATTCTTCATTACATTGGTATATCTTCACTGGATTAAAAACAAGCACCTTGGCATTAAAATAGTGTTATGAAATGCAGAATCAAGCCCTTTGAAAAAATATCCCAGAACTTTAATTATACTGCAGCTTTACCAGTGACCCCCCTGACGATAGACATTCTCTTTAGTTTTGCTCAAGATTTAGTAGTTGAATACCCTCATAATCCTCTCAGTGCCTTTTTTTTTTTTTTTTAAGCAGAGCCATTTGCCCTGAAATAAAACTGTTTGTTATATGCTAGCAAGAATAAAATGTAGTACTTACAGGGTGATTCACATTTTCTAGCATAGTGCTGTTGTGGATAAAGTCGTCTAAACATAATCAAGTCATGTAGACTGACGAAAACTTTGATATAAAGCTATTATAACCGGGAAAAAAAAAATGTGTATGTTGTGGTTTGGAGTTCCTAGCACTGCATTTCAGCTCAGTAACTATTCAGGTCTAGGTGTTATCAACATATTTAGAAGTAAAGCCTATACATGTAGCTCCATTTTGAACTTCCCACATGCATGTTTTTGGAGGTGTATTTAAGAGGTAGATGTCATGATTAGCTCAACCTGGATAACATACATGGCTGGAAAAGGAATGGGAAAATCCACCCCCAGAAGACCCTGGTGTTGCATGTATCTCCAAACCAAGGGAGATGCAGCCTATGAAATTCCCTGAGCCAAACTGATAACAGGATTTGTAGCCAGAAAGACAGGTCTTTTCTCCACATGAGCAGCAGCTGGTCTAATACAATTATTTCACTTTCAAAACACTGTACATGTATGAATCAATATTTTAGAAAAGAATATATCAGTCTCTTCTTGGTCCTCTTTCTGTGTTTCACAGCTTGGTAATAAAAGTTGTAGTAAGAAGCAGATAACTCCTTTCAGATAACTTCAGAATCTTAAACTATCTCCAAATTATAACATCTGCATTCTTACATGCAGCTCACAAATTTAGTTCTGAAAGTCTCTTACCAATATACTGAGATCAGAATTGTTAGGCTGCACGGCTATTGCCATTTTCATCTCTATAATTCCTTATAAAGACCACTTAAATTTCTTAGCCCATTAATATCTGAAACAATGAGGTTTTTTTCAGAAGAGAGAGGAGGATCAATTCTGTATCAAACAAGTATCACTTTCAATACTGCAGCTGAAATAATTACCCACAGGCTCTTCAAAGCTAGGAATATCATAAGAGGAAAAGGCTTATAGCTAGAGCACACATTTTTCCCTGAAAAAAAAATAATAATTCTACATACAAAAAGAAAGCTTTGCAAAGGAGATACAGAACATCTCATCGTCTATTCTCAGTGCAGCATGCAGACAAAATTAAAGAACAGGAGAGCAGAAAATGAAGAAACAAAATCAGAAGTACCCTTAATAATCAATTATTGCAGCTTTTACTTGGGAACAAAAACATCAATATTTTATATGAGAAAAGTTCTGAAAGTTTCATTAAAGAGACACAAATGGTATCTGGAATAACTTAATGATAAAACATGTTTCTATTTACTACCATTATCTAAACAAGTGCAGTAGCATATTGTCTTACAAAACAACAGAAAATACAATGACTGATATATAGCCTATTAAAGATATGTTTACTTTTTGAAACATCTTGACAAAACAGGTATGGTTCCTAATTAAGTACCATGTTGATCTGCCACAATTGTAAGAAACTGAGACACCATGTCCCACCTACACACAGGAGACAGGAATAAAAGTATGATGGTGTAGGGAGGGAGTGATCTGTCACTTTTTTCTGTAAGAAACTTTTACCAGGGGTCAGTACTGGGTCCAGTCTTGTTCAACATATTCATCAACAACCTGGATGAAGAAATGGAGTGTACCTTCAACAAGTTTGCTGATGATGTAATAATAATTTTAATGGAGCTGCACACATGAATGAAATTTGTCTGATATCCTAAATTCAGGTTACCTGGAGAATTGCTCTGTAAGGTATAATAAATCATTCTAGAGATTTATCTCACATAAGGTGTAAGTAATTTTTTGGATGTTCAGATCTGCTTTTGCTGTTGCTTTAATATTTTACCTTCTTTTTTCATAAATTTTCATATTTATTTTTTTTTTCAGACTAATTACAGTTATTCTTAGAATTTCAAGATTTCCCACAAATATAATATATTTAAAATAAAGTGACAAGTTAATTTGGTGTCAAGTTTTCTATTTTTATTTCATGTAGGTTACTAAACTTCCTTTTGTACTGGAATAGAATATGTCAGATTTAAGCACTGACTTTTGAAAATATGTGACTAAAGAGACTAATGGAAGAAATGTATATTCACAAAACTAAAGCTCCATTAGAGTGAAGCAATTTTTTAAACCAGTCCCTCTTCAAAATATGCAAAACTATCAGCAGCATTTTGCCACATTCTCTGGAATAATATCTGGTTTCTGTTCTACTTCTTTCTAAAAAAGTACAACTTCATTGGATCCAGATTTGCTACTGGCTAAATTACTTTTACACACCTCAGCTGGGGCAACTCAGCTGTGTGCCCAGGATGGGTGAAAGATCAGGAAGGCAGGAATGCTTATGAAGGCTGAGGAATTATAATAGAACCTCTGTACATTTTACTCCTAAGGATAAATCATCTTCTGCGACCATGGCATCTCAGGGTCAAATAGGTCTAATCTAGTTCTTCAAAAGATCACCACAACAGGTGGGCTCCTTCTTCTATAATCCTATTCTGCTAAGCATTAATAACCCAGCTGCAGCTGGTCTTCTTAGCTCCCCCTACACTCAAGTGGTCATTCATCATCTTATGTGGTAATGCCAACATCCCAGACGCAAGAGGGAAACAGAAATGGTCAAACAGCAGCAAGCACTAAGCTGTAATAGATCAGAGGAGATGGGGGAGGTGAGAAAGGAGGGATGTTGTCTCTCTGGCTCAGTATTCTAATGTGGCTCCAGGATCCCTGCTGTTTACAACAAGCATATCCTGCTACATAATGCAAGTTGCCGTATTAAGACCATATGAAATATCTGTTTGTAAATCACAGACATACTTAAATCTTTGCTTAAAATATGGCATCTTAAAAAGTGAGTAATAACCAAGTAGACACCAGGAGAAATACGTCTCAATTATTTTAGCTCATCCATAACAACTCCGGATCTGTCTGTGAAAGCCAGCTGCAGAGGCAGTCATTTGGAAACTGCATTGTTCAATGACTTATGCTTATCACTTCCCATTAAGATATGAAAGCCTGAGCTATCTACTTACATCAGAGCCTAGAAGTCAATGCAACTTTAAGTTGATGCTTAATATACACAGAATCTTGCATTAGCTAGCAAGTATAAGCTATTGAGACTTTCTTCCCCTTCTTTTTATACTTATTATTTAAGTTTTCTTCTGAATGCAAGAAGTCTCTTCACCCAGGATGTAAATTATTATTACAATGAAAGCAGCCAGAAGGACAGAAGCTTGGAAATTATTTCTCCTCTGAGCAGTAGGAGATTGTTTGGGTCCTGCTGTTTTGAAAACCTTCTTCCCCCCATGCAGGCTACCCTGTGAAGATAAAGCCCTTTGAATATTCTGGCAATCAGAAAAGGCCCCAACATAAATTATGGATACAGAAACTCAGAAGACATTCTAACAAATAGAATACTATGGAATCAATTTTTTAGCCACCATATGGTGTCAACAGAATGTTACTTTGTTTCTTCTGGGTAACAGCTCATCATTAAAAAAATAATAAACAGGCTGGGGTTGTTTGTCATTATGTTGAAAAAATAGGAAGTGATATAATGGACTATTGCTTTACTGCATTTACTTACTTAGACTTGTTGCAGGTAATTCACAAGTATTTTTTTAAAAACTAATACTGGATTCCAATTTAGTCACAATGTCCATGTATTTCCCTAGTATCCTGGAATACTGTAATCAAAGAGGAGATCATGTTGGGTTTTTGGTGTTCATTTATGTAAAAAACCTGATGTGGACTGAAAGGTACAGTTACCTCCTAACCTGGGGAAGATACTGTTAGCAACAGCAGAGTTCCTTTCATAACATAATCTGACATAAACCCAACTATTTTCTTCTGTTAAGTAGAAAAATTGAAAAACAGATGAGTTTTCATCATAGTTCTATAGACATTTTATACAACTTTCATAATTTTCCATTCCTTCTAAACTAACTCTAAGTTATAAATAAGGTCTTTGTTTTTTCTGTATTGAAAGTAATGTGATTATTCTTGAAGGGCTACTCCAAAAAAGCTCCAGAAAAAGTCCATCTCTCTCTTTCTCAGGTTTTTGTACTCCCATTTTATTTTTCTGGCTATCCTTCAATCATGTAATGAATTGGGTCTTTGAATTTGATTTTCAGCCTCATGTTAACAATTAGCTCTATTAGAGTGCAAGGTCACAAACATAATAATATTAATTTTCCATAGACTCCATTTCTTGAATTAAGTAAGTCAATGGTCTGGACAGGTACTGGTGATTAAGACTGGAGACTGAAGTTGTTCTAATGCTTTTTGTCTTACTTATCATAAATTTAACATACTTTAGGAGATCTTAGGCTCTATTTTTACCTGCAATACTACCACATTTTATATTTTTTTTTAAAAAAAGTCATATCCACAGTCTCACAAAACAATTATCTTGAGTTAATTTACAACCACAGCAATTTGTCTCTTTGTGAAAATATATTAATTTGTCAAGTGTCCCTTGTGTTCCCTTCTTCCCTCTTGGAGAAAAACAACATATATATTAATCTCTCCCTTTTCCTGGTGATAGCAGCAAAATAGTTTAACCTAGGAAGATATCAGCTTAATGGTAAAAAGAGAAACATAAATTACAATCTGTCTTTATAGGTAAAGATCACACTCTTAAAAAACAGAAAAGAATCAAAAAATCCAAAATGACCTCTAGTAAGTTTCCATTGTTAGATATTCCTCTATTTTATTTATTTAGCTATTTTTTTAATCTTTTTTTTCTTCCAAATATGAAAGCACATAAGTAAAATACAAAATAAAACATGCTGACTATAAAAACAAGTTTTTTTCTTCACTGATATTCTATGTCCGAAATTCATACAAACAGCTATGCTTGTATGTCTGGTCACAATTGTTTTTCTTTCTTTTATGTCTGACAATAAGTATGAATTAGTATCATACTTATAAATAGATGATGATCATTATTATTTGCATGACATCAACACTATGAAAGATATTTTGAAAAAGAAAAAAAAAAAATTGGCTCATAAGGTGGCAGTGAGGAGTTATGGACCCCTGACAGTTTTGTTTGTGTTGTATGCTCTGATACAAAAGTACAGTACTAGAAATTCTGTATTATTGGACAGGGTTAGAGATACAGTTTGGAAAGCTTAGGGAAAAAAAAAAAAAAGAATGCTGCTATTTGTACATATAAATATATATCCATTGAGGAATTACAGATTACTACGATGGGGGTGATTAGAAGGTTGATAAATCAGCCCAATTTAAATAAAATCTTTGCTGAATTAATTTGTTCATTAAAAGCAGATATGTTAATGGCTACTTCTTACACATTATTAATCATTAACACCATATAAAACTATTAGTCTTTAGTACTTATATCCTAAATTAGAGATGAGTGCATACCCACGGTCATATAGTCAGCACTGATGGCTACCCTCACTGATGATCTTGGTAGCTGAGATTAGTCTTCAGAGCTCATCCTTAGAGAAGTCAGAATTGAGACAGCACCTGCTGACATTTTTGCTATTGTATCCCCTCCCAAAAGGAGTAGTCTCATCTGCCTTATCTGCTCCTGACACTGCTTAACTTGATTTTAGGTTTTGCCAGTCATCTTTCCTGTATTTAGCAGGATGTTCTGTTTAAAATTACTTGAGATTTCCTTGTTCTTTGTCTAGTAAATTACCATAATTTGAATGTCTCCTCCTAGCAGCTACATTTGTCTTCCCTTGCCTCTATTGTGGCCACATAGTTATGTAAAATATTTATATGTTGTATCTGTCTATGCTTTTACAGAGCTACAAAATACTTAAATGCTTGTTGCCATTACAGTGTTTTAGTATGCTTATGTTCATGTTGAAAGCAAACTAAGTTTGATTATATTCTGATCAGACATCTGTAGAGATGAAAGATGTAGAGACCTGAAGAGATAAAGAAGTTTGGCCCCTTCTTGAAGAAAGATGGGAAGAAGTACTAATTTATAATCTAACCTAAGATTCCTTACTTTGGATATTCAGAAAGGTTCCCACCAAAATTTACTTGCTCACTGAAGGACCTGAAATTGTATCCTAATGCCCTAAGTCCTGTTCAGTAGTACTAAAAGTGATGTGGAATCAGTTAATCTCTATTAGCAGCAAAGAAAATCATCATGATTAAGCTTCCTACAAAGAAAGGTCTGTGCAGAAAATAAAATTATGTTAGATGACTTCAGGTCTAAACTCTTAATCATGTTCTACTATTTTATTTTTTTTATAGACCTAAGCTAACTTTGAAGTAGAAGCAGTTGGGTTTTTTTTTTTAAGCATTAGTAACTATATTACAGATCTTCAAAGAGCTCAAGGCATTTTTTAAAAAGATGTGTAATGCTGTAAATGTTGCTGTTACGTTAACATTTCACATCTGATAAAAAACTCTGTGTTTTAACTGACAAATTAGGATGTGAAGGGAGATAAAAAAAAAAGCGCCTTTATTTGACTACTACACTCTTTAAACTAATTTTTATGGTGCTTTCAGAAAGTTCTTTTTATCCATTCCACCAGTAGAGAAATGAATCATGAGTAATGAGTAAGCACCTTTGTACTGTTTACAGGGTTTCAGACTTTAAAGTTTACAGCCTGGTAAGCTAGTATATCAATTTAATTAAGTGCTTTGAGTAATTTGCCCAGGTAAGTTGTTTGGTGATAAATTCTTAGTCCTCAATCTTCTTCTGATTAGAAGGATGATTAATCTTCAGTTGCCTAAAAAGCCTTCATCAACGAAGTATCCAACCACAGTTTTTGCTGATGTTCCCTGTTCATTTATATTCTGAGCATGAGAAGTAGGTGGAGATGAGCTGCCTGACATTGTGCTTGTTGGAATATATTCAGTATTCCATAATTGCAAAATTTCCTCATGTCATGCTTCAAGGGTGGGCAGTTTTATGTTATTCCCGGGGCTGATGGCATGCCAGTTGGTACAGCTCAGTGCACTTTGGAAGTGCACTGTAAAACTGGAGTTCATGGAATAAATGGTTTTCATTTCAGTTCCTCCTTTCTCATAGCCTGTTGCTTTCCCTTTGGTGTTCTGCAGTTCAGTCTTTGTGTGAAATTGTACTTCTGGGTTGTTTGTTTTTTTGTCGTAATACTCCCATAAACCCCGTTACAGAATTTCTCCATTTAAAACTGTGAATTTTGAAAGCCTCTTTTCCTTCCTGTTCTCCCTATAGGAATAAACACCTGCTACTTTTCCACCCTCTGCCAGCTTTGTTTCTTAATGTCAGAATTACGGCAGTGGTTTCCTACAGCCCTAGAATTAGGGGTTGCAGCCTGAATGGTTCAGAAAAGTTGACAGGAAAGCAAAAATCAGTCCTCTAGCTTATGGACACCATGGATTTCTCTGTTAAAGCGTTTCTTGGAGGGTGTTAGGATGTGAGTTAATTTCCACTATGAAGGAAAAAGCTACCTTTGGGCCACCAAGGCATCTGTATTGATATGAAAACTCTCTGTGACCATGGCATGCTCCAGCTGTGTGTTTTTCTACATGCTGGGCAGCCATGCTACATACCACAACTGTGGTATGTGGCCAGTGCCACATGTAGTGCTTTGCAACACAGCATGGAAGATGCCTATTCTGTGGTATCCAAGGCAATTTTTTTGTGTAGGTCACTCTCAACATGTGAATGTATATGATGACAGGGGAAGAGAAGGATTATTTCACTCAACTTCTTCACTGTGACTCAGAAAGTAATAATAAAGAGTTATGGTATTTGCATTTGAGAAGTAACAGGAGGAATATAGCCAAAGTCCAAGCGTCATGCTCCTGTCATTTTTCTCAGGGTAGGATACATCTCTCAGAGGCTCCTCCTTTGAGTTATACTCAGGTTCAGTAATTTTCAGTCATAAAAGTTTATAATATATTTTTATACACTGACTGGACTGACTCTTATTTAATGCACTACACTTCAGCTGAACCAAATTAATGTAACCCATGTTTGTGGCTAGCCATAATTTCTACTGCCTTCAGGATGCTACTTTACCAGATTTAAGTCAGCAGTGAATCACAAACTTTGGTCTGGCATTACTTAACTTGCCCTCAGGATAGTGGCACTGTTTAGAAGTATGTCTAAAGAAAGTTGTCTTAAATGCTAGCTTAAGTATTTTTGACTTCTATGTATAATACTGCTCTAGGCTTAAAGTGATAATTACATAGAGTAGAAATACCTGTTGCCATGCTCATTTTCTGCGCATGAGCCACAGTGGAAGCTCTCTGATCTGCTTGGGATTTTGTAATTGATTATTTATCAGGGGAAACTTAGCCCTGTTGCTCCCCATTTCTTCTTTTTAGCTCATTTTCCTTTTTTTTTTTCTTATATTCCACAAGTTTCTTGTGACTTCCTTTCCCAGAATGATGAACTGTCCAGCAGACTCTTCCCCTAGTTACCACCATTAACTAAGGAAAGAGGAGAGGGAATTAGCTAGGCCACTAAACCTGAAGGCTATTTAAGAACAGACTGTATTTTTCCTTATCTAATCCAGAAGATACTGCTGCTATGGGAGAGGTAGAACTGTGATTTTAGAATACAGTGAGAGGAATTATGACATCATATCTTTGCTAAGCTTTGACAAACAATCCCTCATTTCATTTTCCTTTCATTTACCTTGTTTATCGTGTCATGCAGAGCATGGCAGAGGATTTGCCTGATTTAATGCAAGCAGATCCATTGGGATCGAAACACTGCTGTCCAGTATTTTACCAGTTTCAAGCAGGTCACAGTGAGTTAAACAATATGAGCAGTCTCTTCCATCACCTCACTTGAGACTGTTCCCTATAAAGGAAACCATGCACAGAATAGCAATTAATTAACAAACTTTTCAGCAATGTCCTGCTTCTGTACCTCAACTGAGCACATACTTGTGAGGATATGTGAGAATTGACTTTGCATTAATCTGACACTTTCAATAAAGAAAAAGAAGTATAAAAGCCATTATTATGTCTTCTGCATTAAGATATACCACAGACACAGAATAATGGAATCACAGGATAATTCAGCTTGAAGATACATTGAGAAGATCAACTATAAGGTCAGAACAGACTCCTCTGGGCTTTATATTGAAAACCCACACAGATGAAGACTGCACAGACTCTATGGGCTCTGCAGAAAGATAGTTTTGTAAAAAAAAAAAAAAAAAAAAAAAAAAAAGGAAAAAAAAAAAGGAGGAAAAAAAGAAGGAAAAGTTTTTTTTCTTTTTTAAAAATCTCTACTTCTCATGCTTCAGCTTATGTTTTTTGTCTTTCATTCTCATATCATGCCTCATTGTGAAGAGCCTGGCTCCATCTTCTGCATTTTCCGCGGAGCTGCTGCCCCCTAACCACAGCCTGGATAGGTTCAAGGAATTCTCCTTTCCCAAATGCAGTTCTTCTGCACTTTTCTTTGGGTCTTCCCCCAAAATGGTAATGATTTTTTTCTACTCATTCTCTTAAATAGAACCATAACATCTTCTGATGACTATGCTTACTTTGTTTATAGACCTCCTGCTACTAGATTTTGCATGACACATCATGAATGATTACTCCTATTCTCCGTTATTCTCTCTCTGGGACTTTGCACAAACAAATCTAAATATTTCTCATGTGCACTCCTGTATAGTGAGTAAAATTTCTCTTTCTCATCTTTTCCTTAGTACCATGGTCATTAATCCTTTTCTGGTCTTCAAACTTTATTTTAAAGTTCAAAGAGTTTTTATTTCTTCTCTTTCATGTCCAGTCAACTCTTTGTAGTCAAAACTTCTCATTTCAAAAATCTCTCATAGGAAAGGAAAATAGTCTTTTGACAACATTTCTGACATTATCATAAAAAAAAAAAATTACTTTAAAGCTCACTTTCCCCCTCATCAGTTGCTTTAGTACATTTCCACTAACAGTTAAATTATATAGGAAAAAGAGTGTCTGTTCCGTCAAATATTTCTTGCAATCTTGTCCTTCTCAAAACAGCACAGATAAGTAACCAAGTTTTGTTTTTAATTACACATTCATAACTTTGGAAAAAGTGGCTGGGGACTACAGTAGTGCCAAAGGCAAACCTTATCCAAAAATCTCTGCAAGTGTCAGACTTTGTTTTCAGTTGTGGCTAGTGCAACTATAATGTACTGACTATAGCATTGACATTCAGCAGAAGCAATAAATATTTCCTGTTCTTCTTTAATACACATTTCTGATCAATGCATCAAAAAAACTCAAACTCTGACCTACAGCTACAGCAAAATTTCATCATTCTGATGCACTTCCTAGCTCCTCATAGCAGGTTCATGTCTTTATATAGCATTGGCACTTCCACTTATCTGAATCAGATCTGTCACCACATTTAATATTTTCTTCTTCATTGATTTACATTTAGCACTGATTCAGATGTAGTTTGTGCTCCCTACTCCTCTGATAATGCTATTAACTTTTAGTTATGTTCTTCAATTATACTGCCAGCTGTTAAAAAACTGTCCTTACATTTCTTGCCCCATTATATACAATCTCTCTTTTGCACAAAAAGTATCTAGGAGATGTGACTTGAAGTGCTACTTTCCAAAGGGAGTGTTGAAATGCCTGTTTTTAGCCAATCCAGCCAGATAGGATCCAGTGTTAACATCAAATATTCCGAATATGTCTTGCTACTAAGAATTCATACAGAGCTTGTCAAAATGAGGATTGCAAATGGATGTCCAAGATATGGTCTTCCACACAGTCAAATGGTCATAAATATCCTACCATAATGCAACTTTTTAGTGTTACCAACTAGGAACAGAGGCTTTTCTGAAATTGTCCATGTTTCTTTCCATTCCTAATAGCTGGTCCATTTGTATGGTCTCACCATGTCTTCAGAAGCATTCACAGCTACAAGCACTGGAACTCCTGGCATACAGAGCACTGTCCTGGGAAGCAGCAGATAACTAAACCAATATTATGCCTAAAAACAGACTACTAGATTTCCACTTTTGTCACACTTTACTCCACAAAGCAAGACTAGCGCTGCGACTCTGGCACCAATCTGTTACTTCGGTATCAAGAAGCTGAGCAGAAGTGGAAAATACAAGATGTTTTATCTCCATAAAGAAATACCCTTGGAGAAAAAAAACCAAGCTATAAAAGCCTAAGGCCATATCCTATTCCTTAAAGGGTTCTCTGAGGATTTCCCTTCTGTGGTAAATTACATTATTTGTGGTGAGCCATAAAGGAGCAAAAGGGTGAAGGACACTGATTGCTGCTCATTGTTTTGTCTAACTCTTCCTTGTATCACCAGCAAGAATCAGAAGACAGATTCTAAGATTCAAGAAAATTGCTAAATTACTGTATTGCCTGTAGAGTATGTTTGCTGCACTAGGTGATCTGTAGAATCAGTGCTAATAAATAAAGCTCTGCTCCTTGATTACGCTTAGCTATGTGAGAGTTCATTCTCAATTTAAAAGGAAATAAAGACGTGGTCATAGACAAAAAGGTCAGTCCACCAACTTTATTTAAAATAGTGCAACAAGGCTTTGCAACTAGGAGAACTACTGAAACAAAGTAACAGACAATTACTCTGCCAAACAGAACAGAAACAAAGAAGAAAGTCAATTTGTTTGCAAAGCGAGGGATGTGACCGTCCTGTAATAAAGTTCCTTTCCAGAAATAGCTTAAAGTGGTAAAGCTTAGTAACATTTACAGCAGAAAGAGGACAAATAAATTCTCATCAATTTATAGTTCAATATTATTATATTTTGTTAAAATCAAGGTATATAAATTCCCTTTACTATAATTTAAAAGCATCCAAAGACAAATTATGAATAATGAATCCCCTGAGCTTTATTTTAAAGCAATAAAGACATCTCTATTAACAAAACCAACAACAACAACAACAAAACAAACACAAAAAGCAGCAACAACAACAAAAAAAAACCAAAACAAAACCAAAATCAAGCAAAAAACAAAAAAACCCAACCAAACAAAACGACAGTTATAAGAGTTGGCAGAGGTCAACTAGCTGCCTATTTCAAATAGATTTATGGATGTGACCATCCTGGTTTAAATCTTAAAACAATTTCCTGACATGCATGAGAGCTCTAGGTGTGCTGTGTCTGTCTGGGATGGAGACAGTTTTCTTCCATGTGGTACTATGCTTTGGTTTTGTGACTAAAGAAGTGTTGATATCATTAGTGCCTTGGCTGTTGCTGAGTAGTGCTTGCATAGTGTCAAGACTCTCTTTTTCCAGCTCTGCCCCCTCAGCAAGTAGGTTGAGGTCACAAAAGAATTTGTGAGGGAACACAACTAGGACAGTTGACTCAAGTTGACCAAAGGTATATTTCATGGCACATAACATCATGTTCTTCAATAGAAACATAGGGAAGAGGTTTGGATCAGAGAAAGGTTAGTCATTGCTCAAAAACTGTGTGGGCATCCTTCTGCTTCTGAGAGGTGGAGAGTCATTGCCCTCATGTTGTTTTATTATTTTGTTTTAGCTTTTTTTGTTTGTTTGTTTTTCCTCTTTGTCCTATTTCACTTATAAAGCTATTTTATCTTGATCCATGAGATCTGTTTTGGTTTTGCTCTTCTTGTTTCTTCCCCTATCCCACTGTAGGAGGCAGGGAGTGTTCAAGTGGCTTTGTGAGAGAGGGTTAGCTGCTAGCTGGGGCTAACATAAGGCCAGAGGAAAGGCTCTATCTAGTACAGCTGGTTTGTCAGTGAATGTAGCCTGAGTCATCCAGCTGTTCACTAGTACATAAATCTATTTTTAATCCCTGTTCATCTTCTGTTCATAAGTTTTGTTTTAGAAGAGTGGTTTGTCTATTCATTGATGAATTATATACATACATTTTCGGAAAAGAAGTGTAAGATCAATAGAATCAATTATTATAAATAACTGGAAAAGAATGACATTATTTCACATTGTAGCAAGGCATATTTTAGGTGTATATTAGGAAAAATTTACTGTCAATAACAATAGGATCAGTGTGAACAACAGCATCATTTCAGGCTTTTAACGGTGTATTTTAACTGTAAAATTTGATGCAGAAAATGACCAGTTAGCACACCCTAGTCAGTACTACACAGCTCTGCTGGAAGTTCCTTTACCCTGGGGCAAGGGTTTTTATCCTGGGGTCAATTGTGGTAATGGTGTTTGCCAGCTCTATTTCATGACCTTAGACACACCAGACACCCATTCATAAAAATCCCTACTTTAAGCATACTTTAATAGCATTTTGAGGAAAGATTGTGAAGTGCAGAGATATTATGACAGAAGCTGTATACTTTCTAAAGTAATAGGTTTTTTATTTGACTTTGACTTCTTTTTTTTTCCCCCTGTACTATCCTGAATTCATTTCTAAGTCATTGCTTTGTTGAAGTCATGGGGAGTTTTGCTTGCACAGGCTCCAGATGACTGAGTAGGCTCTGTGAGTGATGAGGGACTGTTCAGAAATTAGTTCTGAGCCATGTCATTATGCTGAATATCATCCAAACTCAAGGCTATGTCTGACTCACTAGATTTGTGAAACGCTTTTTTTGCCATGGTACAATGCAGCATTTACATTCAAGCCACAGCTCTTGCTGTCACTCTACTTTAACCACATCGCATCATGTTATGCTATTTTGAGAAAATGTAGTACAATTGTTCAGATATTCAAGGTCTTAATAAGCAACTGATTCAGTACAAACCATTAAAATGTGTACTGTATAATGGAGGGACATCACATTGGTGAATTGTTCCCTTTTAAATCATTAACTGTCTATTAGTGAGACAGTTTAATTAAGCTTTAAAAAGCTAAGTTATTGCTAAGAACTGGTAAAGAATGACAGTCATATGGAAGTGGATCTGAAGCAAAATATTTGTAAGACCATCTGATCCTTGAATTTCTCTTTTTTTTTCCTCTAAAAAGGCACTGTCAACCCTGAAGACTCCTGCTGTCACCTGATGCCAAATTATTTAGCACATAGGGGATCATCACTTGTCCAGTTGGAAGAAGTAGAAGAAAGGAAATTCTTTAATCAGCCTCTACTCAGCCCTGGTGAGATTCATCTGGAGATCCAGGTCCAGTTCTGAGCTCCCCAGCCCAAGAGGGACACAGACATACTGGAAAAAGTCCACGAAAGGGCCACAAAAAAAAAAAAATAAAAAAAAAAAAAATAAAAAAAAATAAAAAAAAAATAAAATAAAAAAAAATAAAAATGGGTTTGGAACACGTGTAACAAAAGGGGAGGTTGAAAGGGTTCGAATTGTTCAGCTTGGAGAGGTCTCAGGGGATGACCTTATCAATGCATATAAATACCTTATAGAATAGTAAAGAAAATGGAGACAGGTCCAGTGGTTCTCAATGAAAGGACAAAAGGCAATGAGCACAAATTAAAACACATGGGGTTTTGTTTGAACATAAGAAAAATATTTTTTTTACTGTAACAGTGATCAAACACTGGCACACAGTTCCCAGAGAGGTTGTGGACCCTTCAGCCTTGAAGATATTCAGACATGACTGGATGCTGTCCTGCACAACCTGCTTTAGCTGACCCTGCTCTGAGTAGAGGTTTTGGACTATGTGATCTCCAGAGGTGCCTTCCAGCCACAGTGATTGTGTGATTCTTTGATTATTAATGTAAAAGCCACTCTCGATGTCTGTTCAGCAGCTTCTCAGCTGCACTGGAAAATTGCCTTCCCCATCCTTCTCTCCTGTGTATATCTATTTAATCACTACTTATAACATTAATAAAACTTAGTAAGAACCTAGTGAGCTACTGAAAAAGCTGTGAGCTATCAATTCAATTCCTAGTGCTTAAAAGAAGTTCTAGACATATATTGAAAAAATGTAGTACTTTGTTTTCACCAAAATAATGTGGATATACATAATGCCTGAAATTGAATGTCCATTTCTGGTGAGGAGAAAGTAATATTTCTACCCTTACTTTCCCTGCCATAGAAGAGCATCAATTTATGTCAATTGTACTGGTGGCTTTTGTGTTGCAGATACCTGTCTACTTCGTGCCAGAGAGACATCAAATCATTTTAATTAAATTTTCTCTAGGGAGACTTTAGTGGAGCAGAATGTAATTACCCAGATAGGAATTTTGTAAGAACATTGAAATTAACATCCTCTGCTCTGGTTAAAAGTGCCATCAGATTTTTAATGAAACAAAATGGTTAGGGATCTCTGTTTTACTTTTCATCTAAAATATGTTACTCTGGGCTGAGTCACAAATACTGAATTAGTAAGAAAAGTGTTAACTAATGAACCAACTACACCACTTCATTTTTTTTGTCCCAGTACACCATCTTCTAGTCTCCTTTGTGAGAGTTAGGTGTTTTATAGCACCAGGTCAAACTTTAAAAGCAGCTGAACATAAACACATTTATGACAACTATATGATTTTAGGGTTTTCTTATGAGAAATCTTTGTTCATTTTAAAATATTTTTTACCCGTCCCAGGAAATTCTTTCACAGAAACACGTTTGTCTCTACAGTTTGAATTTATGAAAGAAAAGTAAATGTACTTTCTCAATGAAAGAGGAAAGTGACTTTTCTTTTTTTTTCAGAATTAATTTATATGTCTATCTATAGTTAACTTGGGCTGCAGCTTCAGTTGCAAATCAATTTACCTATAATTTTGTTTATGCATCTGCAGTTGTCAAGTGATATACAAATTAGTCAAGGTGAATGCAGAGTAACTGTGTCTCTCAGTGCCAATACAAGGTGTCCTTAGAAATCAGGGAAATCATGTTCAGGAAAGAGCTCAGTATAAAGCAGACCAGAAGTTGCTACAAAATACTAGGAAAATGTCCAGCTGCTCATGTCTTTCTTTGTGCTTTTTATTTTAGGTCTGTAAATTCGACATAAGCTTTAAAGGGCACACAAATCCGCAGGCCAAGCTCATATTAGCGGAGCTGAGATTGCTGGGATGAACTGGTAACAGCAATTTTTATTTTATAGGATTGTCTTCCCACAGCAAATTGGTATAAGGGGCCACCCTGAACCTAAACTGTGACAGCTACCCTTACAAAGTCAGATCAGACAACATAGTGTGATGGTTTTGGCAAATTGAAATCACCTAACTACAGAAAAACGTAACTTCTTGTCAGACTGGAACTCAGCTGAAAGTAATATATTTAGCCCTTGAATTTTGGGGAAAAGAAGAACTGCATGATAATCAGCTGTCCTAGATTGTGAAATTTGGACCATCAGGATGCATAAAGTCTTGAACTGACTCCTTCCAATCCTTAAACCAAAACAATTATTGGGTTTTTGGGCTCCCCCTCACTTTCTGAAATAAAATATGCTTCACCTTCAAGATTAAAAAGTAGAGAAGGAAGAAATAATCGTTTATCAGGCTGGGAAAAAGGAGAGAGTTGAGCATCATGTCTTTGTCTTTTTTTTTTCACTTGTGAAAATGAACAGAAATTAGGCTAAGGTCAAGTCAACTGTTTCACTTACCTGGAATGGAGCCCACCTTGCCAGGACTCTCTGTATGACAGTAAAAAGAGCATTGTTGGCTCCATAAGTTACCCCAGTTCTTTGAGCCCTCTAAGAAAAATTCTTCAGAAAGTCAGGCACTTCCCTGAGGATCAAGGCTACAGATTAGTAAGAAATCCCAGATATAAGACAGAAAGACCCTCAACTTTTTTTTTTCCTTCCTATATACAACTTCCTATACAATCTATAGAAGTGTTGGGCAGGATCTAGGCCCCTGTTAATTTCATTCTAACTTAACACATAAAGCTATCAGGGACAGATGTATTTTTTTTCTATGACTTCCAATCTTTCACAAGGGATCAAAAGATTGTTTAACCTTAGAACATTTTTTAAGTGCTTGAGTTAGATGCATTACTGGAGTTAGAAATTTTCAATATAATTGGGGCACAGATTGTAATCAATTACTATTAATTCCTATATCAACATTAGGAAGGGCAAAGGGAAAAACACTTTTCTAGTAATTCTTCTTAACTTCATTAGTTCTACCTGTACAGGCAAATATTGAATCTTTAATGAAATTTCTGACAGATTCCTCCAAGCTGCTAGGCAATTTAGGAGAAATGAGAGAAGGAAGAAAGAGAGAGATGGAAAATAAAAGATACCATTTTTTGAGCAATAGACTTACAAAGTATGTCTGGCAAAGAGATTATCAATAAACAGAAGGTATTTTAATACTGACAAAACATTCAAAAGATGCAGTTTATATTGCTGATAAGTAGCAGTACTCCATTTCTTTCTTCCCCCCCCATCTAACTTCTTCATGTATCGTCAATAGCAGAACTATTCAGTCCTTTATATTCAAATGAATGTTTCCCACCAAAATATTTATTCAAATGGGAATGGTAGTGATTTTCATATTCTCACAGGCAGAGTGGAAACAGAAAGATAAATTACTTTCTCACATTACTTCAGTGTTATTGTTATCATATATTGTGTGATGTTCCCTCATTATCTGTCGGTACACAAATCCAAGCAATGCATAATTTCTGAGCCAAAAGTAAAATAGCAAAACATTTCTCAAGATGTTTTCAGCATTTTTAGATTTAGATGAAGAGAAAAATGTGCCTAACTCTGGCTGATAATAGACATTAAAATTCTGAACATGTACACAGGTTTGAGGTACCTATGCAGACATGCAGTCAAATTCTCTATTGGGATCTGGTTCTTTTGTTCCACTCAGGCCATGTAAAGGGGAGCAATTCTGAATTTAAAGAGCCATAAAGGGGTTCTACTGTTGATAAAAGGATAGGATGGTGAGCTCTGAACTAATAAATACCTCCCTCCATACTGAAAAATGCTATTTTACAGGTGGTAGTAGACCATAGCAAAGAGTTCTCCTAAACCTGTTTCCTGCTCTCACAGCCTAGACTACCTTGGCACAAACACTTAAGTTTTGTAAACCAGCTGTCAAAGTAGGAGGACTCATCTGCTGCAGAAATAAATCTATCTCAGTACAATTCCCAAGTTGAAGTTTTCCTTTCAGCACAGAAAATGTAGATTCATTTATGTGAGAAGGTGTGGGTCAAAACAAACCAGAATAATGTAAGGTGAAGGTATCTGAAGTAGATGATGCTCTTAATTGCTTATATAGTAAGCAATATAAAACTTACAATATATTGAAAATGAGATATAGGGAACTCAAGAACATATGTATACATAACCAAGGCAATTCTTGCATCTCAGTTTATGCAGTTACTGAAGCACAGGCAGGTGCTTAATCTTTCAGATTTTTCAGAAACATGTATAAAGTTAGATCTTTGGTACCTGTTAGAGACACAGTTCATTTAATTTAGATTTATACCTACAGTTTAGGCCTCTAGTGAGTCACAAATCCTAAAGCTTATGTTCTTCAGAGAGTCAGAGAAGAAAGGAAGTGTATTTGAGGGGTCCAGAAGAAGAGCTCATCTTTTAAAATTTGCATTTAAATAAAAAGCTTATACATCAAGCCTACAAATATTCCTCCTAGAATTCCGTATCTTGTTTCTATTTCACAAATCTAGATTTGTATCTTTGTGTATGTACACTTATTTACAATTCCCAACCTAAACAGAAATCTTGGATTTGAGTGTTTCAATTTTCATAAGGTATCACACAACTTGAGATTTCTTCTCCCCAACACTTCAGCCATGGAGGGTTCATGAATATCAAAATTGAGATTTTGGATCAACTTGTGTGAAGCTGTTTGCAAAAATAGATAGCTTTACCTGCATTCTAATATGCACTCAAAGCAATCCAGATACAGAGATCAATATACGTGCACCTCTAGGACCTTTATAAAAGGATGAGCCCAGAAGGCATAGTTGTGTCCAGACAAGGCAGGTAAACATGTAGAGAGCAGTATTTACCAAGCTTTTACCTCATAAATGAGTTAGACACTATACATAAATTAATTAATGGGTCTCCTGAAGGTGCAGTCTTTGGAGCTAGCTGAAATTACAAACACTTCACCCTCAGTTCTCCCAGAGCCACATCAAGGAGACAAACACTGACATAATGAAGCACCTCCCTAAAAAATGATGCTGAAGTGACATGTATGTAGAGATGCAGATGTCACAGAGGAATTTACATGCTTGATCTTAACATGGATCAGCAGCTTCTGAATTCCCTTCTAAGCTAATGCTTATAATTATCATCTACCTCCATCCCAGTCTCTCATGTTGGGTTGACTGGGGATGACATGTTCATGATGAAAGAGTTTCTGATTGGCTTCAAAAGACCTGCAACAATGTTAAATGTTAGACATGCCCTTTTTCTGAATTCTTTGAGGTTCTTTTAGCAGTGCTGTTCTACTTTCTTCCTACTAAAATATGCAAATATTAGGAATAACCATCTTTATTATCATGGTTTTCCTACCTATCTTTGGAGAAAATGAAGCATGTAATATGGCAGATCTCTGCTTCTGATGAAACTGACAGTTTAGTAGTTCTAAAGGAAAGAAATGGGGAAGATCAAACCAATTAGACTAGATCAGTTCAGATGAACCTTAACTTAGCTCATCCCTCAAGTCTGGTGCACCGGTGAGCTTTAATTTAGAAACCTAATTACCCAAATTCCTTCAATAGAAGTTAACAGATAAGTACTTCTGGAAAGCCATTTCACATACCTAATATGTGAAATGCCTTTATAAATGCCCTCTGTAAAAAGAGCCTAAGGGACTAACTTTTTCAGATAACTAACAATGCACAGTCAATAATGTAGTCTTGGCTGTAATCAGATATTCAGCTGTGACCCTTTTTTCCATTATTTCATTTTACTGTTTTACCAGTTTCTAGTCTATAGGAGAATGTTAACTTTCCTCTGTAACTACTTAGTCATCTAAGTATTACAGATTGAGAGGGACTTCGTAATTCCCAAAAAAAAAGCTGTACAAATTGCTTCTGACTGCACATGTATCTTAATATGTAAAATAGCCCTTTTCAATGCTTTGTTTTCTGTGACTATTTTTTCTTTGAAAACCTATAAATATCATGGTAGATCAGATCCAAAAATTTAGATAGAAAATAATAACCAAAACCAAAGAGAGATTTTTTTCTGTCTTTACTGTGATATAGTTTATAATTTTATTTTTAAATCTTGATCTCAGTAAATGTTCCAGGTCCTGAAATAATTTTGAATGATCTTTACTTTCTCTGGATAGTCCTTTCCAAATCTATCGATCCTCCCAAGCTAAAAATGATTTGTAAAAAGACCTTCCAGAGTATTTTAAGTGCTTTCTATTAACCACATTGTAGATAAAAATATCAGAAGAGCCTTCCCAAGTATTTTGCAACATCTATGCACAGAATGCATGAGCACAGAACATTTCAAACTGGAACTTAAAAGAATAACTTTTTTTTTATGTCATGTTTCATAATATAAAGAAATCCATAATTAACAGTTATAAGAATGAAAACTCTTTGTAGGTAGGTTGTCACACAATTAGATTTTTCTGATGTTTCTGACCTACAACTCTGAATTCTGTCATAAGTTTGGCATGATACAGATCTAATGGGCTATTGACCTATCTTTAGATAACTTCTGTTAAGTTCTGAAATTTCCATTTATAACCTAAGACATACTGAAAGGAAAACTATGTTACATATCCATTAAGCTGTGTGTCCCTGAACATGTTATCTACTGTATCAGACAGCAAAAGAGTATCCAAATTTTAATATGTCTCCCAGGGTATCTGTTTTACAAGTAACACTTAAAACAGTAACCGTTAATTCTTACATCTGACAGTCTTCATGGACTTTCATTTTCCCCACAATCTTATACTTCAAACTAATTCAATTTATCTTGTCCATTTTACTTAAACAACTGAAACAGATCTATGGTAAATTAATGTACTATAGATAATTTGGAATGCAGTGCAAGAATTCAATGCACACCAGCACTACTGTATTACCTAAGGATATAAGATTTTAATTTAAAAAGTTAAAGGTTCATAAATCATATTCTATCTACACTTGTCAACGTTTTTGACAACCTATTTTAGCATCTAGAATTATTTTGTTCTTTATCATAGAAGAGAGATTTTAGTTTAACTCCACTTTACCCTAAAAAATAAAGACTAAAAAAATCAGAAAAAAAGGAGGAGAATGTAGAAGAAAAGGAAAAGAAGCACCAGGTATCACTGAAAACATTCCCAAAGTGTGTTAAGGGTACTTCTTTGTGAGGCAGAAATGAGTGGTAAACCATCAGGTTAATGAGAAATGAGAAAAGAACCTCTTTGAGGTATTTTCTATTACTTAGTTTAAGCAGACCAGTCTAACACAAATAAGAGATAGGAGTGACAGTATATGTGGGGCTGTATGTCAAAAGACAGCTGGTGATATGTGCACTACTCACAACCTAACTTCAGGAAAGCCTACTATATATTTCAAATTTTAGGGCAAAGTAATGACTTTATTCCAACTAGGTTGTGTAAACAGGAATTGCAAGTAATCCCAGCAGAACAAAAATGTATGAACAGACAAATTAACATCTATTCTGACTCAAATCTGGAAGGTAGTCAAGGTTTGTTATGTTGTCCTCTTTCCTATCTCAAGGGCATACTTTAAAGCCTACAACAAAATTTGTGTTGCCATGGCTATCTTTCTAATAGTTGTAGAAAGTAGCTACTTCAAAGCCACCTTGCAGATATCTCCAATACATGATAGTCAAACAGTCTTGGTATAAACACAGTCTAACAAACTGCTACAAAGGGTAGAAAGAAAGAAAAAAAGAAAAAAAAAAAGAAAAAAACCCAAACAAACAAACAAAAAACTTTTCCTTAATTATTTAGTGCTAGAATCTCAGGAAGTGAAAAGATTAAAGAAAAACCTTCCCAGTTATACTCTGTCATACTAACAGCAGTTCCAGTCTTCACTCTCTTTTGCACTTTGATTCAAGTGTCACATATGCTCATACATAGAACCAGAATTATGAAAGGTTTCATGACACACAAGATAAGATTTCATGATAGTGAAATCATCCCATCCTCTTCCCATCTACCCTCTCTCAGCACACCTTCTCTCAACCTCCCATGAACCCACCTCCCTGCATCCCAACACTATGAACACGACAGAGGCGTTGACTTTCTTTTAGTTCCAAACCCAATTGAGAGGAATATGTATATCCAAAGCAAGACATAGAAACCTCTTTCATTTTTTAAACCATTTTGTTCACTTTTTGTACTAAAAAAACTCCATCTGTGAACTGTTTAAAGACCTCTCTCTCCCCAAACCAACCCTTCCTGCACAGCCCACCTGGATTTATTTCTTGGCATCATTCCCAGCTTTGGGAAGAATAAGAAAAACAGCTGCATGCTTCTGCCACTTCATACTTCTGCATTCCCCCATTAGGAATTATCCCTCAGAGGAATTTTTGCAGGCATGCTTCTCTCATATTACTGTTTATGGAATGTTAGATACTAAGAGGTAGGAGGAAAGACAAAATTGTCAGAAAAGTAGAGGTACTTGTGTACTAAATGTATCCAGGCATGAATATTTCCAAGGCAATAAAGCTCTGGAAACTCAGTAGCTGACAAACCAGAAACACAAATTCAAAGTAGATAATATACCAAGATTTTAACAATATATGTATCAAAATGAATGTCAAAGGTACTAACAATAACTAAATTAGTTATGTTTTTAACCTACTATTTATATGAACCACTGTTCATTACAATTTGAGAGGCAAAGTATAATTACACTAAATTCATGAGAAGTACTTTTTTTTTTCTATAACAAAGCATTCCCTTTCTTATGCATTATTTCCCAAGAATTATCTGTATGATTATTTCACCTTATTTCAGCTTTTTGAAACTGGGCAGTTAATTTTAGCCAGTTAAAGTGATAGGGGAGGTACTTGTAGCAAGCAGTTTTTCTAACTATTTAAATGTTATCAATTGTCATTTTGCCATTACGCAACTAAAATATCTTCAAACGTACTGAATGGAGGGAAATTAAACTAATTTATTCTCTTGTATATATATAAAAAACTATGCATCAAAGTCTTCTACATTGCAACCAGCATTATTTGCTCCTTTTAGGGCATGGAGTAGGCAAGGAAGTTGCTGCCAACCTCACTGTGTTTGTTGATACTCTTCCATGTAACTTTGTTGAAGCACGCTGTGCGTTGGTTTTTTTTGTTTGTTTTCATTAAAGAGCATGATAATTTTGTATTTTCTCCCTCAACACCCAAGCCCATGCCAAACACAAAACTGGCCTTCAGAAATTCAAAAATTCTACTCACTACTTTTTTCCTTCCTTAACTTCACATTCTAAATGTGTTTCACTTTCCACTAAAACCTATTTAGTTGAAGTTTCAAGCCATTGGCTTTCATTGTGACTCCAATGCTAAAAATGTCTTGAATGTCTTTTATGTATTTTCTGCTTTTGAAAGTGCAGAGTGATCAAGACATCTCTCAACATATCTGTAGGTAATTTAAACACCCTGATGATCTTAGAAGGTCTGTAACTGAAACTTAGAAGGTCTGTAAATCACAGATTCACAGAATGTTAGGGATTGGATGGGACCTCGAAAGATCATCTAGTTTAATCCCCCTGCCAGAGCAGGATCACCTAGACCAGATCACACAGGAATGTGTGCAGGCAGGTTTTGAATGTGTGCAGAGAAGTAACCTCCCAGCCTCTATGGGCCGCCCGTTCCAGTGTTCTATTACATAATTTGTGAATCAGTGACCAATGCCAGGATGAAAGTTGCCTCACCAAAGAGCAGTGAGTAGAGGTAGACATGTCACCCATTAGATATTTAAGATCACACTGCAATATTTGAAGACAAAGAGTACAGCATATTTGTTGATGTAATTCAGATCACCTTTCTCACATTCCTGTTTCAGAAGGTGAATAATTATGCAACACATCTGTCATCTATTAAAAAAAAAAAAAAAAAAAAAAGAGCCTGACTGATCACCCTTACTCTGGACAATCAACTTTTAAACTCCAGCCCTGTTGACTGAGATTCATAGTTGAAGCCTTCAGTTAAGAGTTCTGCTTAGCAAATGATCTGCATGCTTCCTTTCTGAAATTATTTTATCTCATTCTGAAACAGGGACACAAGATTTTGGAAGATTTGTCCTGTTAAGCTAATTAAGTTAATTACCATTTCCATCCTGAATACTGACATCAAGACAGAGTCAAGTACTCTACAGAATATTTCATTGAGATGAACTAACTAGTCTCTTTCCATTATTCATCACCAGTGAGCACCTATTCTTTGGGTTGTGCTGTCTGCAGTAAGAAATCATGTGTTACCAGTAAGTGATTTCACTCAAAACTAAGGCGAATATGCATTCTCTGCTCTGAATTGGCCTCTGTTCTAGTTGTAGTCTACCTAAAGAAATGACAATATATTATGGGCATGTAAAGCATTTGTTGATATTCCAAACCTAGTAAACTGTTTATCATGCACCTACTGGTTTGCTTCGCATTCTAGTACAATTACATGCTTTAGAATGTCCCTAGGCATGCTGTCGTCAAAGGCTAATTTATTTTTATGAACATCCCAGCGACACTGAAGACATTTTGCTGAACTTTGCTAACACAACTTGCTGTCAACCTGGTGCATTAATGAAAATAGTTCCACCTTTCCATTACACTACAAACATTTAATTTCAAAATCACAATTAATATATGCAATGTTACTGTGTCTCTCTCTTTTGTAAGCCAGTAAACACTTACTTTGGATTTATTAACTGCTAAAAGCAGTAGACGTTCAATCAATACAATATACTTCTGGCATGTGAATGCAGCAAGAGTATAATCAATCTTTTGGTTGACCTGAACATCTGAGATGATTAAAATCTTAAAACATGGTTTTGTTGTGGGGTTTTTGTTTTGGGTTTTGTTGTTGGCATTCTTCTCATAAAACAGATAATCAGCTAAGGAACTGCATACACTGTTAATATTTTGCATGGCAAAATATAATAGCCACATCAAAATACAATGGTCACAAAATAAACACTATGGCTATATGACTCTGGATATTGTACTTGAATTTCACAGCCTCCTGACACTTGAAACACAATAAAGCTTTTTTTAGCTGCAATACTCTAGAAATGTATAGTCATATTTACTGAATAGTTATAAGACAGCATTTGGCTGGCCGGATACTCCTGCCTCTAGAAGTCAATAGAATGTAAACTCTAGCTACTAATGCTTACTACTGCTGGCTGACTATTACTACTTAACTCCAGCAGAAAGATGATCAAGGGGCTGGAGCAACTCTCTTAGGAGGACAGGATGAGAGATTTGGGGTTGTTCAACCTGAAGAAAGCTCCAGGGAAGCCTTATACCAGTCTTCCATTACTTAAAAGGGTTCTACAGGAAAGATGGGGAGGGATTTTTCTAGAAGGTCATGTAGTGATAGGACAAGGAGTAATGGTTTTATACAGAGAGAGTAGACTTAGATTAGATGTAAGGAAGAAATTCTTCACCATAAGTGTGGTGAAGCACTGGAACAGATTGTCCAGAGAAGTTGTGGATGCCTTCTCACTGGAAGTGGTCAAGGCCAGGTTGGATAAGGCTTTGAACAAACTGACCTAGGTGATTCTGCTTTGGCAGGGGGTTTGGACATCTAGAGGTCCCTTTCAACCCTAACATTCTATGATTTTGCAATCTGGGAGGGTTAAAGGAAAAATCTAATTGTAGAGAGGTGGAGGTCAGTCTATTCTCCTAAGTAACAAATGATAGAACAAGAGGAAATTAAAAAGTTGTGCCAAGGGAAGTTTAGCTTGGATATAAGGACAAATTTCTTTTCTGAGTGGGTTATTAGGCACTGGAACAGCTTGCCCAGGGCAGTAGTTGAGTCCACATCCCTGGAGGTATTATATATAGAGAGTTATATAGATGCAGTGCTGAAGGATGTGGTTTAGTCAAGGTCTTCTTGGTGTTTGGTTAATGAATGGACTAGGTGAAATTCTGTGATTCTGTGTGATTCTGTGATTCTGCATTATCTGTTTGAATCTTGAATAATAAAACAACAAACAAAATATGTGGTTTCTGTTTATAGAATCTCTCAACAGGTGACTTCCAACCTCTGCCATTCTATGGTGATTACCAAGGAAGCTGCTGGTTCCCGTGGCACAGTAGAAAAAAAGCACAGCACAAAATGAAACAGACGCAAGGAGAAAAAGCTAAACTGAAAACTGTCATAACATCACAGATACTAAGAATGGAAGGTCATATAGCAATATACCTGCCAATACTGGAATGCTTCCAAAGTGTGATTCCTTGTGTTTTTCAACACAAAACTATTCCATGTTTGAATAGATTTCACTCTTTGAAATTTTGGCTTAATACTCAGTTTGAAGCTGCCTTTCCTTTTCTTCACACCATTCTTTCTAATTTCTATTCAGATTCTTTAAATGAGTCTCTGCTCAGGCTGTGGTATGTGCTTCAGAGGAAACCACTGAGGGTAAAATACTGAATTACATCAGTGACTTACTGTTTGTCCATTTATCCTATACAGCTTCTTATACTCACTTTGTAGATTTTGCCATTTTAGTTTTGTCTCCCAGGACACATGATTTACTCATTCTTCTTCCTATTCTTTAAATACTATTGAAATGGTCTCTGTTTTCAGCTCAAGCGAATGAGAATATGAGGTAAAGTCTTTCTTTCTTTCTTTCTTTCTTTCTTTCTTTCTTTCTTTCTTTCTTTCTTTCTTTCTTTCTTTCTTTCCTTCCTTCCTTCCTTCCTTCCTTCCTTCCTTCCTTCCTTCCTTCCTTCCTTCCTTCCTTCCTTCCATCCTTCCATCCTTCCTTCCATCCTTCCTTTCCCCCAGCCTAACAGAATATGTTACTCTCTTTAACTATATTGGCCAACATATTTGCTGCTCTGTGACACTCAGGATGAAATATATAATCTCACAACATTCAATTTAATGGGAATTTTGCTATTGATTTCTCTGTAGCCAGGTTTTCTTTCAACTGTTAGCTATAAGGTTAAATTTTCTACCCAACACTATGTATATATGAGGTGAAATACTTTTCATCTCCACATAATGCAACATTATTCTGTTGACATTTAAGAACAAAACCTGCAGACTAAACCCAGGTCCGTATTTACAACAAGTTAGTCAGCAATTTGTAAGGCCATAGGAAAAATCTTATCCCCTAGCCAAGGTGATATTATTCAGCATAGCTCATCTGGGGCTAATATATCTCTAAAATAACTTATTCATATAGCTTGACTCCTTCTCATAGTCCTTTGTCACATTTCCTTCCTAAATCATTAATATCATTAGTATTTCTTATTTATTGCTGAAAAGTAAGAAAATGCATGTAATACATAATTTCCATCTCACCTTTACAGGTCTAAATGCCTTTAAAACTGTAGTCCTCACTGATTTATGTGCATTCAAAACTGAGAATGGGCACCTTAAAAGGTTACTTAATATTCATGACCATGTACTTGTCAGTTGTTTTTAATGAAATATCACAGAAACATGCTATGAAACACTCTAGTACTTACTGTGGGCAGAGTTTTCTAAATGTGTGTGTTTATGTTTGAGCTGCTTGTCTGGCTTCTCTAGCATCACTAAAGAAAGATTGGTATTTGGGAACATGATTAACCATTCCTGAAGCTGACACCTCGTAAGAGGAAGTGGACCATGTTTTAAAATTACTGTCTCTACATTAATTTTAAGAGAAACTTGGAGTAAATTCTGCAGTTGAAGATGTCTGTGCTATGGACCTCAACATGTAAGATATGATTCACAAACAACTTGAGCATGTGTGGGTTCATGTGTGTCTTCCTGTAATTTCAATGAAAGATTAATGGTGAAATAATGGGATATAGATTCAATTTTTAGTTCAAATTTCTGAAAGATATATACAACTTATTTAATTCCTTACTCCATATTTTTCCAAGGGAAAATGGGAAAATGCTTATTTTTCTAAATCAGATGTTCATAATATGTCTGAAATACCTCTGGTAGCAGAGTAGTTTTGGAAAATTTTACACTATTCACTTGTACTTTCTATTTTCTGATTCAAGTATCTCTGCCAAAGTCAGCTTAAAAATTTGAAAAATTAACCAAAGTTTCACTGAAGTTAATTAATCCTGGACTTTAAGTGGTAACAATATCTACAGAATGTGCTGTTTTGGATAAGACTAAGTGTAAAGAGAGATCCATTAATGAAAGGAAAACAACTTTTCATGTTCACTGAACAACAAAATATGCAGTAGACTCTCCTTTGTGTTTGATTATAAACTTTTTGAGAAGATAAAGCCTTCTGGCAATGCATCAAACCACCCTGCTTAGTTTCAGTCTAACAGCTCCAAACTGAGTACTCCTTTACAACTTTGCTCCACAGTGCTCTTTAGAATGTCCTTAGGTTTTCCTCCAGGCAATGGCAGCTATAGTATGTGCTGAAGGATTTGTCACTACAGATATTAATACACCATCAAATAGATAAATTCTTTTTAACTCTGTGTCAAATGCAAAATTATCATCACTAATACAAGAACTTAACAGTGTTCTATTTTTTTAAATCTAATGAATTTTCATTAATGTAGCTCTCTCATCAAACTTGAGGGAGGCTGTAACAGACAAACTATCATGACCTTGGACTGATGCAGCCTGAGTTTTTAATTTGAATACATAATATTGTCTGGGTATACATATTCAAAAAAGGATAATATGGACTACAGGAATAACTTTTTTTTTTCATTAGTACTAGGTTACTAATTGCAAAATTAATTCTAGCTATTTAAATAATGTTTTAGCTGTATATATTTAGAGGATGCCTCAGACACACAAGATACTAACCAGGATTTAAATTACAGAATTGCAGACACTATCAAAGTACTGTTCCAAAACTATTTTTTTCAGTGTAAATGCCTTTCTGTAAGTCTACATAGGTGAAACTTTAGGGAAATTAGTATAATTAACTAGCTTTGACATGAAAATCTTAAAAAGTCTTCAAAATATATTTTAATTATTCTCCACTTCATTGGGTGAACATAAAATGTTCTTCCATTCATTTCTATATTAATATTCTACAATAAATTGACAGCCATGTCTTAACCAAAAGATGATACAACTGGCATAGCTATAGAACATTTTCTATTGTTTTTACATTACTGTGACCATTTTTATTATTATTAAGTCACAGTATGTAATTTTAATTTTTCCCCTGATATGCAGCAATACACTGTTTTCTGAGGCTTTTATCCCTTCATAGGAAATAACCTGTGCTCCCTCCTAACACTGCATTCATAAGTGAGCTGTAACAGCTTAGAAAATATATTTTCAACTTTAAGCCTGAAGACAAAAATCAGGACCAGATCAGGCTTTAGGCTCTTTTCCTCCACACTAGAATCTAAGGTTCCTGTCCTTACAAAATGTACAGCCCATCCAATTCAGATGTTTATAAACCTCCAATTTTCTGCCCCTGCCTTAAGATGTGTGGTTTGCAGTGGAAGGACATCTAAGTACTGTGTAATGTGTGCCAGAACAGGCTGGAAAATCTCAGAACATATTTCCTCCAAAGAGTGGTCCTCATCTCCAGGGTGATTTTGGGAAAGCTATTTTGTCTCATTCTCCGTAAAAAAAAAAAAAAAAAACAAAAAAAAAAAGCCTGGCAAAAATAAGTTATTAGTATTCATGGAATTGATTAAAATTGAGGTTAGGGCCTTACCAGACTTCTTGCTCTGAATTAGTACTATCACTGAAAAAAAATTTCCCCTGCTCCATCCCTAATCTTACCCCATGCACAGATGCAAAACCAGCCTGCATAGTTTGGATATTGTGTGATGCACACAAACTGAGGGTTGGTTGACCAACTATATTGCTTATGGAAGCATGCTATAATTAAGTCTGACAAAAAAGTTATTAGGAACCTGACCTGCCAGAAACTTAGAAATTCCCTTAACAACCTACTTCTGGTTTGAAATTTTCTGTATTAATGAAATAGTCTGTGATGTAAGAGTAAAAACTTATTAATTACTTTGAAATCCTGGAGAATTTAACATATTTTTTTTTCTTTATTTAAAATATATTTTAATAGGCACTATTTATCAGAAAAAGAAAAACAAAAACAAACCAAAAACAAAAAAGAAAACAACCAACCAAAAATACCCCAACTTGTTAGAATTCTGAAACTTCTATTGGGTAAGATCTGTGTAGATTTGAGGTTTGGACTACAGACTTGTGAAGTAAAAAGTGATCACTGTGGAATAAGAACTTGAGACTGCTTCTAATTTTTTTTTTTTACCAGATGCATTGAACTTCTCTGCAGTCAGTAAGTATGAAAAGAATTTATATTAGATACTAGTTAATATGTTGGACTGAAATCTTACAGTGCTAGCAGGTTCAGTTACAGAATAAGTAATATATTTCAGTTGTTCAGAGAAGAATAATATTTTCCCTAAAAGACATTCCAAGTGACTTTCATGAAATGTTTTTGAAGGACCTCCCCTGTGATTGTTCTGAACAAGTTCTTGTTTCATTTTTCTTGCCTTTCTTTCCAAGATTTTTATCCTGTTTTCAACTGGGATAGAGTTAATTTTCTTCCTAGTAGCTGGTACAGAGCTGAGATTTGTATTTGGATGAGAATAATGTTGATGACACACTCATGATTTTAGTTGCTCCTAAGTAGTGGTTATACTGAAGGAAGGACTTTTCAGCTTCTCACACCCTGTCAGTGAGAAGGCTGGAAGAGCACAAGAATTTTGGAGGGGACACAGCCAGAACAGATGACCCAAACTGGCCAAAGCAACATTGCATATCATGATGTCATGAATAGTATACAAATTAAGGGAAAGGTGGTGGCCATGAACAGCTGCTCAGGAACTGACTGAGCATCGACCACTGTGTGATGGTGAACAATAGTATTTTGTATTGCTTGCTTTTTATATTCTAC
>JANHGL010025511.1:0-38641 GCA_024611195.1 Ceyx melanurus
GGCCGGCTGCGGGGCGAGGGGCGCGGGGTCCCCCCGAGAGTCTCCCCGCGGGCCGCGGAGCCCCGAGACACGGACTCTGCGGTGGCGGTCTGGAGGGGAGGAGGTTTTCCCAGCGCAGCTGGCCCGAAGCCGGGGAATATTCACCGCCTGAGCATTCGTCCAAATCCACAGAGACGGGAGAACTGGGGGAGAGCCGGGGTGGGAGCGTGGGGTTTGGCTCCCCGGCTGGTAAATACGGGGCTTTGTGGGGAGAGGGTGAGGATTTGCTAGGGCTGGAGAGCAGGCGGCTGAGGAGGTGCTGCTGGTGGGCATTGAAAAGGAGCATTGTTGCAAGGCTGTCGTCTGAAAGATGGATTCAAAGATGTATTCAGAAATCGCAGCATGGGGGCAGCTGTGGCAATCCAGTGTGTTTTGGGATGGGGGAATTAGACCGGTTTGGGAACTGGTCAATCTGCCCTTATATCTAAAGGTAAAAAGAAATAATAATTAAAAAAATTTTTAACTTTCAACCTGACATAAATGTTGGGAGGAACAGGATTAGCTTGGAAGGACCCAAACCAAGTGTTTTTAAGTGTGTCAATCACATGAAGTGCTACAGGGCGTGGAGTCATCGGAGAAACTCCTGTAAGCTGAAAAAGTCAATAAAGCTTTACTTCTTATAAAGGGAGGAGGGGAGGCACCCCCCCGGTCATGTCACTGATACTAGAGTGTCATTAAGCAGACAGCATCAGAAGTCTCTGTGTGCTTCAGGAATGTGGCTGTTACTTTTCTGTGGGTCTTTGCAGAAAAGCAGTGTTTGGTATAATCTGTGCATGGCTCTTTTTTTCCTTTAGGGTACACAGAGCAGATGGTGGTATCAGCCCAGTTTTGTGGTTTGCTGCATGAATGTGGCTGTGGAATGACAAGCTGGTGTATGGCAGTGGGTGAATGCCAGGCTCTCCTGTATATAGGTCCATGTATTGGTAGGAATTTTGCTGGCTTGGGGTTGACCTTAGCAGATGTGTGTGTGGGTAGATGTTATCAGACTGTGATTCAGCGAAGCTTGGTGTTTATAAAACCCAGGGGGAGTTTAAGTGCAGACCTGATGACCAAAGCACAGTGAATCCTGAAATGCCTCTGATGCAGAAGTGCAGGATAAGTTTGGGGCTTTCATGAAGTCCTGCAAAGTATTGGTTGGCTCTACAACTTCTTAAAGATACTGCCTAAACTGCCCTCCCTTTACTTACGGTCTCTCCAGTATAGTGTGCAAGTATTTGAGGGGACTGTTCATGAAATAACAGTGGAAGAGAACTTAAAATATGTTAAGATTCATACAAGAATATTGCTCCATATTTTGAAAGGATTGAGCACAAACACAGGGCATGGTTAAATGGAAAATCTGTTGTTGAAAGTGTCAGGCTTTATAAAATGGGAATGACTAATAGGTCGTGGTCACTGAAAAGGAAGTTCTGCAGATGCTCTGTGTTGCCACAGAGAGACTTGTAGGGTGGCAGCGATTCCTTGGAGAGGTTCAGTCCTGTTCAGCTCCCCAGGAAGAGTTACTGAGAGCTGGGGATGTTCAGTATGAGGAAGCTCACATATGGTATCTATCAAGTCTCTTGAGAACAAATGAAACAATACAGTCCATTTCTGGAAGAGTCTCGCGTTTCAGACTTGTGCCTGACAGAGTCCTTTCAGCAGATACAGTCCAGGATTTACTTGTGTCCCTGTGCCATGGCATTACTGGGATATCTTGGTGTGAAGGGCAGTGAAGTGGGAGTTGTCAAACAGTAGTATTCCTCCATCACTACTTGGATTTTACTTCAGTTTATTCAGCAAGTCAGCATTTTAAAATGCCACAACGTAGGTTTTGAGATTGAAAATTAAAACAATATATAATCTCTTAATCTTTTGTGTGCTCTCTCTATTGCTCCAGCCTCAGACAGATTTCTAGGGTGGGAGTTTTCTGAGTGGCTGTAAAGGTGGGTTAAGAGACAATGAATGAGTTTGAAGCACATACTGATTATTTTTTTTTGTAGCCTATATCAATTAACCCCAATCTTCTTTGTCCTGATACTGAGCAAAAGGCGTACGCTGGGCAGTCTCGTACTTCCTTCTTGGTCTTAATTTTGACTTCTTCAGTTGCTGTGGTTACAAGGAACCTCGGAAGGCCTTGCTGGTTACTAATGAATCAAGCAGGGCCTTTGGTCTGAGGCCAGCTGGCACGTGGTGACCCGTGTCCTTTCAGTTAAATGCTTCCTTCCCTTCTTCCTTTTGAGAATCAGGAAGCTGCCACCAAGCTGCCTCCTGCGGATGGTCCCTGGACTGTATTAACCCTTGGCTCAGAGGGTACTGGAGGGCACAGAAAAGATCACCCCAGGCTTGTACTCATGACTTAATGCTGGGAATTTCTGTGATATAGTGCCCAGGGCTCTATTCTGACCCTGCCTAGCTTGTTGGGAAGCAGACTGTCTGTGACCCTTTGTGCAAGTCACCGAGGTGGGAACAGCAAAGGCTCCACACCTTAGCATCTGAACCCAGCTTCCCTCACCTCTCTTCAAGCTGGTGCTTGTGTGGCTGTGGAAGAGTGATGCTGGAAATGTCAGTTCTTTCTTGTGAAGGAGGAAGGGGTCATAGCCCTCCCTGCAGGTGCTTCTGGAAAAGCCTGACCACTGTTTGGCTCAAAAATACCTAAGATGCTGCAAGGATTGGAGCATCTCTGTGCTGAGGAAAGAAAGGCTGAGAGCCCTGGGGCTGTTAGCCCAGAGAAGACTGAGGGGGGGCTCTGATCAATGCTGATCAATGGCTGAAGGGTGGGGGTCAAGAGGATGGGGCACCAGACTCTTGTCAGTGGTGCCCAGTGGCAAGACAAGGACCAACGGGCATAAACTGGAACCCAGGAGTCTCCATCTGAAGCTGAGGAAAAAAATATTTGCTGTGAAGGTGTCAGAGGCTGGTCCAGACTGCCCAGAGCAGTTATGGAGTCTTCTTCTCTGGAGAGATTCCAAACCCACCTAGACAGGGTGACCCTGGCTCCCCTGCTCTGGGTGACTCTGCTGGAGCAGGGGGGGTTGGACAAGATGATCTCCAAAGATCCCCCTCACCATTCTGCCACTCTGCACACTGTGAGAAACAGGCTGGTGCCCAGCAACAGCAGAGAGCTTTAAGAAAACATGACTGTTGGACCAAAGTCAGTCTATTTTTTAGCAGGGGAGTGTTCTTCTAATACTCTCCTTGTGTGGCTGCACTTGGCATGTTTGATGGGGTGGGTTGAGCTTTTCTCAGGGCTGTGTCCGTGTTGTGAACCCAGCCTAGCCCAGCTGGGAAACTTGGGCACACTTTAGGAGGACTCACTGCATTGTTTGTTTTGGTGTTGGAGAACTGCAGAGAGAGGAAGAAATGTTCCTTCCTTATCTTGGATAAAAATGTCCCAGAAGTGACATAGTCAGTGCCTCTTTGGGGTGGTTTGGGATTGATTAAGAAACCCCAGGTTTTGTTTTGAACACTGGCAGCACTGACCTTGTTTAGCTGAGATCCATTCAGTCAGGGGTGAGGAGTGTTTGGGTGTCAGACAGGTTCATCTGGGCTGTCGTGGGTAAAATAAAAGTGTGTGTGTTCAGGAGCTCATCACATGGGTTTGCACTTTCCTTAGCCTTGGATTAAGTGGTGGTAGAGCCAAGAGAGTTGTAATTTCATCTTTAAATACCTGCTAGTCCATAGTTGTGCATGATCTGCTCTCTCATCTTTCACTAACCTGGGGAGTAAGTGCCTGCATTAATGAGTCAGGGCTTGGAAGTGATAATTAGTTTCTTTTGTGCTTGAAAATCAGTTCTTGCTCTGCAGACCAGAGGATGCTTATATTTCAGAAGTGATAACGTGAACCATAGGTGGGATTGGAGGATAGCTGGAATAAATCCCAGAGGAGAGATCAGTGGATATACAGTAACAGTGGCTCCAGTGAGGGAATGGTTTTAGCTAAAAGAACTAGTTGTGGCTGAAAATAGAAGCTGATGAGATCAGTATAGTAATTATCTTTCATAATTACATATTATTAGCCTGGAACTAGTTGATGATACTGTATCTGAGCATTTTTTCACCAGTTTACTTTTCAAATGTGAAAAATTCTACACGGAGGACAATATTAGGTGAGATCCAGGGATCATTTGAAACTTTACTGGGTGTTATTACTCACTGGGAAGTGTTGGCTTTCAGCTACTCACTGTGCTTTCTGTCCTGTTTCCATTTGTGCAGCGAGGTCACTTTAATCTTCGTGGTCAGTATTAATCACTGAGGAATGCTGAAGTTCCAGTCTGTTCACTCTCGTCTCTTGCTTCTCTCTGCTGGCCTCTAGTTAATAATTGCTTACCTGTGCTATGGCTTCCACAGAAATTAAACGGGCTTTTTGCTTGGCTTGTTGTTTGAACTCATGGGATTTAGTTTCCCATTCATATCTGTAGAGATTTTAAATTTATTTATGATACAGCTTTGATAAACTAAAATGGGACTAAGAGGGAGCTGGGACTTGCACAGCCTCAGAGTTATATTTAGGGTGATGATCCTGTCGTGCAAGATGTTGCATAGACTCTTTCTTCAGAGAACTATATTTAGATGACTACATCAAAAGAAAGAAGTGCAATACTTCTGTTTTCCAGCTGGGGAAATTGGGGAAGAAAAGTTAAGTACCCTACACAAGATTCTTGAATTTATGGCAAGTGAAGATAGCACTGATTTCTTGATTTCTCTTTCTGAGGTTGCTTTTACACTGAAATGTGGTAAATTTACACAAGAGAAAACCAGAGAAGGCTAAAGAAATTATCCTATCCCAATATCCATAATAATGTGGGGTTTTTGTCCTTTGGGTTTGTCTCCTTCATCCAAGTCTTGGCTTACTTAAGCTAATGACATCACGAAGTTGTTCAGTAAAAAGCATTTGGAGGGAAGCTGAAAATTACTGCTGTGCCTTAGTGAGGTCTGCAAGGCAAGACTTGAACTTAATTCAGCTAGAAACTTTGCAGAAATGTGAAAAGAAGCATCCTCTGCACGATGGCAATTTGCTTGGTAGCACAAGATTCTTCATTTGGGCTGCTGTGCTCAAAACTTGCCTGATCCTGTTGCCTTTATTATGTCATTAAAGGTGTCTTGTGCCACACTTTATATTAGGGTCTACTAGTTACCAGTGTGAATATTGGGATCTTTCATAAAATGAGATAATGCTGCCACAAAGAGGTGGTGAGGCAGAGGGTTGCTGTCAGTGGTGCAGAGTCTAGTTGGCCTGGAGCTTGTGGTGTTCCCCAGGGGTCATGCTGGGTCCAGTCTTGTTCAACATACTCATCAGTGATCTGGTTGATGATGGAGTGCACCCTCAGCCAAGGTGCTGGTGGCACAAAACTGGGAGGAGTGGCTGGCACACCAGAGGCTGTGCTGCCATCCAGTGAGACCTGCTGAGAGAAGCTGAGTGGGGATCTGATTAATGCTGATCAAGAGCTAAAGGGCCCTCGGGGTTCAAGAGGTTGGGACCAGACTCTTCTGTGGTGTCCAGTGATAGGACAAGGGGCCATGAGCACAAACTGGCACCCAGGAGGTTCCCCTGAATATGAGGAAAAAAATTATTTGCTGTGAAGGTGTCAGAGGCTGGTCCAGACTGCACAGAGCAGTTGTGGAGTCTCCTTCTCTGGAGAGATTCCAAACCCACCTGGACAATTAGATCCTGGGACCCTGCTCTGGGTGACCCTGCTGGAGCAGAGGGGTTGGATGAGATATCTCCAGAGGTCCTTTTCAATTCACCATGCTATGATTCTGTGACAGTCAGGGGTTATTGTTTATTACAAGCCTTTGGATGCTTTCAAAGGTTTAGGAGAACTACTTTTCAGGATTTTTTAGTATGTACAAAGTAGAGGTGAAAAGCCCTCAGGGTGTTCATTCCTGCCCAGGGCAGGGTCCCACTTCATCCTTAACTTGTCTGTTGCCTGGGGTTGGGATTCCTTATCCATTCAAGGCTGCAGACTGTCAAGGTTGAGTATTGTCATGTCTTCTGAAGCTTGTTGAAATCTGGGAGAAGTGGGAGGCAGCTGTGGGAGTGTGTCAAAGGCCCAGCCACAGCCAGTGTGGCTGTGAAGTGCTGGAGTTCATTTGTCCCTTAAATAAGAAACTGTAATTTCACTTATGTGTTCCTGGTGTGCAAATTATTTAATCTCTTAAATTCTGGTGAATCTGGAAGCAGGGATCAGTGAGGTCTGATCCAGGGGAAGCCTGCCCAGTTCCTGCTCTCAGGCTTTTACTACAGGACAAGAGCCTCTTGCCTCTCACAGTGCTTCTCCAACTGGAGTGCAGGACTAAAGCAGGGTTAAGGATGGAAGGCACCTCTGAAGACTGTCTTGTTCCAGCCCCTGCTCAAAGCAAACTCAGGTGAAGGCAGCCCAGTACCATTTCAGTTCAAGTTTTGCGTATTTCCAAGGGTGGAGACTCCACAATTTCTGGGCAACCTCTTCCACTGAGATAGTCACTGGCAAGAAGTCTCTTGGAAATTCAAATCACTGAGGGTTAGTCTACAGAGGTGGCAGCTAAAGACTAAATTTGAATGAAAACTCTGGTTCCAATAGCTTTGTTTGCTTTTCTATTTTGCATATTCTGCTCAATTAAGCACATAACTGTTCAGAAAGCTGCTTGATGCCTGCTGGTCAACCTACTGAATCAGAAAGCCCAGGGTTATGAGCACAGCTGGAGTGTGGTCAGTTCCTGGGAGCTATGGCATGGGCTTGCCTTAGGAGAGGAAAACAAGGAGCTTCTGCTTGAGGGCTCAGAGAGGGGAGAGCAGGGCGGGCAGTCCTGTTCCCCATCAGGACGTACACTGAGCTGTAGGTTGAAGAGCATTTTTTGATCTTTTATGGGAAGTATCGCAACATCTGCAGTTATTTATCTGAATCCCCTGGGACCGAAAGCCTTCACGTACTGGGTCAGGAGTCTCTAAAACCAGATCCATGACACACATGGTGTGCAGAACACTGGGAGCTGCCCCACTGCCAGTGCTTGCTGGCATTCTTTGGTCCTGGAGGACTCCCTGCAAAACCATATGGGCTACAGGGTAGAGAAAGGACCAGGGTGATGAGGGGTGTTCTCTGTCGGAACCTGGAATTTCCTTCCTGTGGAGTGATGTCTCAGACAACATCATTTCAATACAGTTGTGTGCATCTCATTTCCTTTATTTTAGTGAAGCATAGTGTACGTTGATGATGCTCATTGCCAAGGGTGGATTACAGCTAAATAGGGTCCACATGCCTCAACATTTCAGGTTAAAGAAGGATAGGAATAAAAAATTGATTAGTGTTCTCCACAGGTCGCATTTTTGGCCATCTTGTGCCAAAGTGCCCAGCTCTGTCAGACAGGCACATGGCACTGATAATATGTTTGTCAGTAAAGATAAAAGGACTTCTTTGAGGAGTTCTTTGCTTCATTCAGTGCCTGACTCCAGTTTTCAAACAGAAATTATTAGTTTTGGTTATGTGTGTGTGCATGCTTGTCTGTCTGTCTGTCTTTGGTGTCCTTGGACCCAGGTATTTTTGTTACTGCTGCATAACTCCAGTTTTCTTCCTGGAAAGTTAACAGGGGACCTAATAAATCTGTGGTGATTTAAAATTTCTACCAACTGCCTGCAGAACTGGTATGTGCTTTTAAATAGAGGTTAGTCACCAGAGTTTTCTGAGAACCCTCATGGTTGTGATAATGTTTTCTAACGTAAGATGTTGATCCTCTTGACAGATGTGGCACTGCTAAATAAATGGCTTAATTTTGTACCAGAGACTGAATAAGGAGGCTCACTGCAGAGGACTGGAACTGATGTTCATGCAGCATTTCTGATATCTCTTTGGGAGAGGTGATCACTTGCTGGAGACAATAATTTTGGTTGGAAAAGACCTTTAAGATGATCAAGTCCATCCATTAACCCAGCACTGCCAGGTCACCCCTAAACCATGTCCCTCAGCACACATCTCCATGGCTTTTCAGTCTCTCCAGGGACAGTGACTCCACCAGTACCCTGGGCAGCCTGGGCCAGGAATAACACACCTTTTCTAAAGATAAGTTGATCTTGATCTGGACCAGAAAGTAGATAAATTTTGAGGCTGTCTGCTTTGGGACTCATAAGGATCTAATTTCATGCTTAAGCAGAAGAGAGTGGGAGTCCAAGTAAACTACAGTGCCACTGTAGGGCTCATCTAAGTTCTTTGATATTACTTTTGGAAGGATTCAGCTCCAATAGGGATTGTTTTTAAGTTATTTTAATATTTTTAGACATGTTTTGTTTCCTGGAAGGAAGAAAAATACCTTTTTTATTTATGCCTTTATTTATGCTCCCCCCGCCCTGACAGGATACAGCCCTCCCATGATTCTAAAAGGATTATTTGCTTATTTTTTGTGCTTTGATCCCTCTGCAGAGGAAAGGTTATGCGTGGCTGCAGTCTGGTTTGCATTTTGCCCAGTGGCAAAAACAAGGTTGCATTAACTCTGAAGTATTAGTTGATATCCTGGAGCTGCTAGCAGGTGGTTATCTCTTCAGTTAGCAGATTAGAGCCTTGGATTTGCTACTTGCTCAACAGCTGCTCTTAAGAAGTCTCCTGCATTGTACCTTTGGGGGTAGAATAGGAATTTAAGGCTGTAGTTTGAGTTATTTCCTCAGCATTTTCCATTATTGTTTTCCTTTCAAGATACTTAGGAAGATGGGAGGAAAAGGCTCTTTTCTAGTGTTCATACTTTGAACTGCTGATTGTGACATGATAGTTAAATATTAAACTCTGGCAAATGCGAATGTTTTGATAATAATGATAATAATAATAAAAATATTTTCTTCTGTTTATTGGTTTGAATCCATGAATTATTCCCCACCAGATTTTAGCCAATTCAACTTAACTAAGTTCCCCTAGTTGGGTAATATGCAAACTGTGTCATTAGATAGTCAGAAGCCATCCCATGTCAAGTCCTTGAACAAGTTTAATCAAGGTTTTCTAACAGAGGTTCAGGAAAAGCAGTAGGGCAGTGGCCTTTTGGGGCAGCTACTTCTCCCAGCTGCAGCTCAATGCGAGGAGGTAAGTAATTGCTGCAACAGTGACACAGCCCATGGAGAGGAGTGATGGAGTCTGGGCTGGAGTGCTGGTTTTGTCATGGTCATGGGTGACTTAAGTTCCCTGCTCTCTTAGGTGTGAAGTCCTTGGATCCTGAGATTTAGCTGCAGATGTGCTGTGGAGTTTCAATGCTGGGGTGCAGATTAATGCTGTTAGCTTCCCTTCATGTTTATTGAGGGGTGTGGTTTTGCTGTTGAAATTTCTTAATAAACTAATAGTGTCCTCATAGACTATCCAGAATTTGGAATGTACACTAGATTCCTACACTAGAACAGCAAGAATCCTATCAAAAAATACATAGTGAAAGATGAAAAATCAGTGCAGGAACTATGTGGTTGGGGCAAAGGCTTGTAGTTTTGTTTTGGAGAACAGCAAATGTCATGCTGTTTCATTTTTCTGCAAGCTAAGGGATTAAGAAGAGTCCTGGTGTCTTCAGGAACTGATTGCCTGCATTTTATTTCTCCTTAATTCTTGTCTAGAATGACTGGTAAGGATTGGGAGGAGGGGGATTGAAGTGCCTGGTTTGTTACTGGATGCACTAAGACTTTGTTTAATATCACTGTAATATAATTACATAATTTAATTTATTTACAGCATAATGTGAGTTGGTGTCCATGGGGGCCAGTGCCTCAGATGCAGTTTTCTGTGCAACTGGCTCCCTGGCTGTGTCTGGAGTTAGTCTGTGGTTTGTGGTTAAGTGTAAGAGTTGGAAATCTGAATTTGCTGCTGGATTCTGTGTGGCTGGCAGAGTTAGGAAGAAGGTTGGTGTTGACATGGGTGCCCTGCATTTTATTCTCTGTTGGTGTATATATGGGGTTTCTGGTAACAGTTTTACTGGAGTTGATGCCTGGAACTCTACAGCTTCTATAGGTTGTCTTGGTTCTGTCTTCTTCAGCACCTTCAAATGGAAGTGGGATGTTGGTAGAGGTGAATTCCTTTTGTTCTCTTTTGCTGTATGGAACATCTTGTGTCAGGGTTGGGTTTTAGGAGTTCCAAGCTGCTACATTCAGAGATATGAGCAGATTATTTGAATCTTGGAGGTTTAGAAAGGTACAGGTCTCAAACCTTGGAGACACAAATAATAGTTTGGTTCTGCTAGGACCTCGGGTCTGCTGAGGAGCCAAGTGCTGCTTGTGCTGTTGGTGTGTACCTTGTCTGTATCTGTTTCAGGGGCAAGGATAGAAAGTTCAAAAGTCCCAGGCCCCAAAGTGTTCTCCAGAGGTGACAAAATGAGGAAGAGGCCCAGAGGTTGGTATAAGCTCAGGCCTGATGTTCTCTTCTCAAAGCAAAAAGGCTTGAAATGGGCCCTGAAATGAAATGGAGTACTCCAGGTAATTGGGAAGAGGCACCAGCATAACCAGCTCTTGTAACCAAGCAAGGAACAACAGAGTAGTAGACCAGCACTGTGCTCATTTTTCCCATTCTTACACAATTAGATTTACTTGAGTCGCATAAATCAGCCCCTGGATGCTGCTGGCACTCACTCCAAGTGGTACACACTTCTTCAGGAGGAAGTTCTGGATGGAGTTTCCATTTAGTTGTCTCTAGATGACTGGCTCCAGGGTACTGGAGGAGCCTACCAGACTCTTCTAAATAGATTAGCAGAGAATAATAATTGCTTTTGGGTCTTCTGGCTCTTCAAATATTTTCTTCCTCCAGCTCTGGCTGTCAGAGACTTTGGTTACAGTCATTTTTCAAAACACTAAATCTGAAATAAGTTCAGTGTGTGTGACTGGAATATGGAAATGTCACTGCTGCTAAATGCCTTCTCTTAATTTATGGTGTTTTAAAATGCCTTTTTTTTTTTTTTTTTTTACTTTGAGCACAATGTAAATGCAAATTATCATTAAGTCATGGGACAGGCTTGTGATACACATTTTATCACTCCTGGCACACACTTGCTTCCCCCCCCCCTTGCTTTATTTCTCACATAAACAAGTTGTTGCTTCCACAAGAAGTCTCATCAATGAGTTGTTATTTCAGACCAGTGAGCTCATGGCTGTCTGCTGGCAGAGCTCCTCTCTGACTTCATACGAATGCAGGCTCTTGCCAGGATTTTTTGCCTAATACCTGAGCCTTGAAGGAAGCTCTGTTTTACAGAACAGGAATCAAGCTGCTCTCCGTGGTGTTTCCAGTGGCTTGGATAAAAACCAGTGCATCTTTTTGGACCAGGATGTCTTTATGTATCTGATGCAAATTAAGGGGGGGGGATTTTGTGCCCAGAGCTAGACTGGGGCTAAGGAAAGCAGTCATGTCTTTCCTGCACTCAACAGTGTAGGTGTTGGTTGATCCTGGTATCTGTGGAGAGCTTCAGACATCTCCACGTTTGCTATGTTGTCTGCTGCAAGGTGAATCACTTGTTGCTGTGCTTGGGATGAGGGTAAATTTAGATTAGAAATTAGGGAGAAGCTCTTCACTCTGAGGGTGGTGAGACACTGATACAGGTTTCCCAAGGAAGCTGTGGATGCTCCATCACTGGATGTGTTCAAGACCAGGTTAGATGGGGCTTTGAGCAAATGGGCTGCTAAAATATCTTCAGCAGCCATGCCAGCACAGAAACACTTGGTTATCACAGCATCCCACAAGGGTAGTGGTTGGAAGGCACCTCTGGAGATCATCTGGCCCAACCCCCCTGCTCCAGCAGGGTCACTCAGGGCAGGGGGCCCAGGATCACATTGTCCAGGTGGGTTTGAAATCTCTCCAGAGAAGGAGATTCCACAACCTCTCTGGGCAGCCTAGACAATGCTCTGGCACCCTCACAGCAAGGATTTTTTTTCCTCATATTCATGAGAACCTTCTATGCTCCAGTTTATGGCCCCTTGTCTTTGTCCCTGGGTGCCACTGACAAGAGTCTGGCACCACCCTTTTGCCCCCTGTGGGCCCTTTAGCTATTGATCAGCATTAATCAGATCCTCTCTCAGCCTTCTCTTCCCCATGCTGACCAGTCTCCCAGCTCTCGCTCAGCACAGAGATGCTCCAGTCCCCTCATCATCTTCAGAGCCTCCACTGGACCTTCTCCAGTAGTTCACAGTCTCTTGAACTGAGGAGCCCAGAACTGGACACAATGCTCCAGAGAAGGCCTCTGTTTTTTTCCTTCTCCCAGGCAGCAACTGAGAACGTGGCAGACCCTTGAGAGAGCACTGTGGTTTTCCAAATGAGATAGAACTAGTTGCTCAGTTTTTCCCTGATTACTTATATTTCCTTTATTTAAGAAATCCCTCTAGTGGCAAGTTACTCCTGTGACATAGTGACTGTGTGATTGCTGCTGATCTTGCACCTCTGTTGCTGCTGTTGTATGAATTTCAGATGAAACTCTTGATGGATTATTTAAAAGGCTTCAGAAAAAGGGCCTGAGACAGTTTCAGATGAAAACCATTTAAAAAATATATTTTGTCGGTTTGTTTTGGCTTCTCTTGGGTTTTTTTGGGGTTTTTTTTTTTTTGAGTGACAAGTAGGTGATGCCAAAAGTTTGGAATTAGTTACAGGGACATTAGGTTCTGCCTTGCCTGTGGTATATGATAGACCAGATTAACTGGACACCTTCTAATTTAACACATAACTTCTAAGAAACTTTACAGTTTCAGCAAATAACTAAGCAGTTAGGTTTGAGTTTGTCTCCATATCTACATCCACCACATCTTTATGTAAAACCTGAAGTCTCTAAAGGTAGCCTTTAAGTGGATGTATATTTTGTAATATGTAAGCCAGTTGTTCTGTGTTATCTTCTGTTCCTTGTTGCAGTTCTGGGGTCATGGGTAGCACTGTGTTTTTTGCTGACAGAGGGAGAGCCTGGCATTGGTTTCCAGCACCTTCAGCTGAGAAACTCTGGGTATGTTGAAGCTGGACTTGTCACTTCTCTGTCCTTTCATCCCTAGTACAGTGGTGCCTTCTAATGGGTTTATTGGATAATCCAAAAATCCAGTATTCCAGACTGAAATTGCCTCAAAGCCCCAGGGAGCTCAACTGACCAGGCATGGGAATGCTGGTGGACAAATGCTGGGATGTGTGCAAGGGCTTTTTGGGTGAGAGCGTGTCCCTGCTGGGATAGGGAAGTTTACTGCCTGCAGATGTGTGTAGGAGTCTCTCTCCACTGAGGTCAGAAAGCACTTTATTTTGTGCACTTCATCTACTGCCAATGGATGTATGTAAGCTGTGACTCTTTTCCATTGGAAATTGGTGGATGAAAAGCTGAACACGAGCTGGCAACCGGTGCTCCAGTCCAAAAGCCAATGGCACCCTGGGCTGCATCCCCAGCAGTGTGGGCAGCAGGGGGAGGGAGGGGATTCTGCCCCTCTGCTCTGGGCAGACCCCCCTGCAGTGCTGAGTCCTGCTCTGGGGTCTTCAGCACAGGAGAGACAGGGACCTGTTGGAGCAGGGCCAGAGGAGCCCCAGCAATACTGGGAGAACTGGAACTCCTCTGCTGTGAGGCCAGGCTGAGAGAGTTGGGGTTGTTCAGCCTGGAGAAGAGAAGGCTCTGGGGACACCTTCTTGTGGCCATTCAGAACTTCAAGGGGCCTGTCAGAAAGATGGGGACAGACTTTTTAGCAATGCCTGTTGGGACAGGACAAGGGGTGATGGTTTTAAACTAAAAGAGGGAGATTTAGACTGGAGAGAAGGAAGACATTTTTGATTTTGAGGGTGTTGAGACCCTGGCCCAGGTTGCCCAGAGAGGTGGTCAATGTCCCATCCCTGGAACCATTCCAGGTGAGGTTGGCTGAGGCTCTGAGCAACCTGCTCTAGTTGGAGATGTCCTTGTTCAATGCAGGGGAGTGGGACTGGATGACCTTGAAAGTTCCAACCTAAACCATTCTGTAACTCTAGCATTCTATGAAATGCATAGTTAGGAACTACTCTTTGCAAATAACTACTTAGATCAATTTTGGGGGGTTTCCAATTACCCAGTCACTGTACTGGGAAGTGCCCATTTCCTCCCTTTGTTTACATCCAGGCAATGAAAGGGAAAAACTTTGCTGTTCTCAATCCGGGTGTTTTTGGTCATGGTTAAACCTTAAGTGGTTAAAATAAGTTGTGTGCTTGCTGTGTTCTTCCCAATGTGTGTTACCATCCTCCTCATCTGGGGAGAGAACTAACCCCGTGTTACTTAGAGAATGCTGCAGAGCTGTTATCTTGCAAGATTAGAGAAATACTGAGAACTCACTGCTTTCCTTTCACCTCTCTTTCAAGTCAGCCATCAGCATAGCACCAGTTTTCCATCAGTTTGAGGCCAGAATCAGTCTTGTCTAAGAGAAAATGTGTTCTGACTCTGGCATCCATGGTATGTCACGTGTGTTTCCCCAAGCAGTAGCCATGTGTCTCCCACATGTGTGCCTGGGCCTCCCTCCGTCGGGGAGGCCCTGTGGATTCCTGGGAGTGAAATGGGAGATCACCCATGAAGAAGATTCCAGTCTGAAATCGCAGCTACCCCAAAGGGTTTGGAATTTAAAAGCAGAAGTGCTTTGCTTACACACAGCTCCACTGAGCTCTGAGATTGGAGCTGGTGGAGTCTTAGTTCAGAGCACCACATTACTCTGTGCTGGTGGCTCTATGAGATGACAGCAAAACAAATTGTTTTGGCCACCTCCATGCTGAGTTAGGCAGGAAAAAAAGGGAGGTTGAGCTGCCTGGTTTGACAGCTTGCTTAGAAACACACCCTTCAAAGTACAAAGATGAAAGGGAGTTAATCCTGCGACTCAGTCACAGCCTCTGTTCCCTCACCCCTTCTGCCTGGGAGCTGGAGCTGGGGAGGGAGCAGCCTGTTCAGCTGGGAACTCAAACAGATTTCAGCCTAATTTTAAGACCCTGCAACAGTATTAAGTTGTGTTTAGTGTTGTGGAGGATGGAGTCTGGGCCTCAGCTCCTGGGTAGAGTTCATCCACTTCTTACAGGTGTCTGCAAAGTATTAATAATCCTGGAAGTTGTTATGTTTTGTGGTTTGTTTGTTTATTTTTCTTTTTATCCAGTATGAGTGCTTCACTGCTTTAAAAAACGAATCTAGAACTACAGCTCCCAAAACCCAGGGCTTTATTTGAGTGATGAAGACAAAGTCCTTGCACAGGAAGAGGAGCTTTTTTGCCTTGGAGCTTCTGACAGTTTCTTAAAAGCAGCATGGAGGAAAATTTGCTTTTGAGATTGCCATGGCCACAAATTTACCACTAGTCTGACAAATACTTTGTGAATGTGTTAAGTAAACTGCTCTACAAAGCTGAATATCTGTAGTTTATTTCAGTGTATATTTTGGAAGGAATGTGGGCATTTTTTTATCATTCCCAGCCCTGACACCCACTCGTTTTTTGTGACTTGTGAAAATCCGTTAATCTCTTTGCTTTTGTTTCCCTCTCTGTAAAATGAAGCTGTAATTCTGCCTCAGTCCAGTGCCCAGGGAGGTTGAGACCTTTGCCATGGATTTCAGGGGCCTCAGGGTGTGCCCTCCAGCCTGATTTGTTGAAGTACACTGAAGATGAGTACACTTTGCCATTCAAAGTAAGGACACTAAAACCCATCTCTCAAAGAATTTAGTCAATAAGATTTTAGTTGGTAAGTTGACCCTTTCATACTAGCAAAGTGTTGTTTGGATTTTAATGTATAAGTTGATTATTTCATACTAGCAAAGTGTTCTTTGGATTTTCCTCCCCTATATTCAGAACCCCCTCAGCCTATCTGGTCTTTGTCATCTTTTCAGATGCTTCTTCATCCAAAAAGTGATGGACAGAATTACAGATGGCATCCAGAAAAATTAATTTGTAAAGGTTCAATGCTTTTTGCTCTTTTTGTTGTTTTGTTTTGTGTGGGTTTTTTTGTTGTTTTTTTTTCTTTTTCTTTTTCTCTTGCTTGGCTGCAGTGGTTGTTTTTCTGTCTCTTAATTATGTATAAACCATTTTCAGCAGTTTGCCAGCAAACATGACATAAGCCATTTATTTTGTAGCACTGGTACCATTCCATGCAATTCAGAGAGCCTTCATTTTCCAGTGTAACTGGCTACTTGAGAAAGGCTGGGCCAAAATGATGAAGTCTCAAGTTCCATGCTGGCTTGAGCAAAGTCTAGCTCTAAAATAACACATTGGTGACTTTAAGTTTTAGCTTAATGTTGGTGAAAGCAAAATTTCACCTGAACTCCTTCAAACCTTCAGAGTGGAAGGATAATGAAACCTACTATGTTTGTTTGCTGCAAATTTGCAGTAGATCGAGAAAAAATGTACAGTCTGGTGTCATTAGATGCTGCTTATGATTTATTGCACCTTGTATGCCCCCAGGAAGTATTAGTTGGGCTATTCAACATAATATATTAATATATAATATATGATATAATAATATATGATATTATAATATATTATATATTATATAATAGCTAATTGCTATTAATGCAATTTAACAAAAGCAAGTGTAGAGTGCTGCATCTGGGGAAGAACAGCCCCATGGATCAGTACAGGCTGGGGGCTGATCTATTGGAGAGCAGCTCTGGGGAAAAAGACGTGGAGGTCCTGATGGACAAGAGGATGACCATGAGGCAGCAATGTGCTCTCACTGCCAAGAAGGCCAATGGCATCCTGGGATGCATTAAGAAGAGTGTGGTCAGTAGGTCAAGTGAGGTTCTTCTCCCCCTCTACTCTGTGCTGGTGAGGACCCACCTCGAGTACTGTGTCCAGTTCTGGGCACCCCAGTTCAAGAAGAACAAAGAGCTACTGGAGAGAGTCCAGTGCAGGGCCACCAAGATGATTGGGGGAGTGGAGCATCTGCCTTATTGAGGAGAGGCTGAGAGAGCTGGGGCTCTTTATCCTGGAGAAGAGGAGACTGAGGAGGGATCTCATCAATGTCTATAAATATGTTAAAGGTGAGTGTAGGGAGGTTGGAGCCAGACTCTTCTCAATGTCATCCAATGACAGGACGAGAGGCAATGGGAGTAAGTTGGAGCACAAGAGGTTTAGGGTAAACACACAGAAAAACTTTTTCTCAGTGAGGGTGACAGAGCCTGGAATGGGCTGCCCAGGGAGGTTGTGGAGATTTCTTCTCTGGAGACACTAAAAACCTGCTTTAGCCTTTGGCTGTGTCACTTTGTAGAGTGTTAGTGGAGCAAATTTTGTCCTGGTCATGGCCCTGGCTGGCCCCTCTGCGTGGTTCAGTGCAGGTGATGAAGAGGAGGGTTTGCTAACTGTTCAGAGGATGGACAAAGAGGGACAGTCAGGCCCCAGGGGTCAACTTAAGCATGTAATGAAGCTGAAATGTGACAGACTCCTGGAGTCACTGAAGTGCTTGGAAACAGAGACTGAATGAATGATGTCCTTGAAGGTGGCATGAGTGGGTACCTAAAGCCCGGGTGGTGAGTGCAGTGACTCCCCAACATTCCTCCCACTGTGGTCACCCTGCTGATTGGTTAAGCCTCTTCTCTGTGGCAGAGATGAAAGCTCTGTAACCATTTGTTCTTATCGTTTGGAGACAGCAGGTAACCAGTTGGAGCCTTGTCAAATGTTTATCTGTTTTCCCTTTTCCTGCATTACCTTTTCTGTATGGTTCCTTGTAATGTTAATGCAAACTGTAAAGCCAGTGCAGATGCCTTGAAGACAGATCCTTCTGGCCCACACCCATCATGTCTTTCATTTCCTTACCATATGGCAAACAGCAGCATCATGGGATATACATTTTGTGATGATTTTTAGCTCTCTTGTGGCTCCCAGCAGCACCAGCTGTTGTAAACACCTTGGGTGTCTTTGGAAGGACCTAGAGATAGTATTGGGTGGATTTTGTGCCTCAGTCTTCTCAGGAGCAAATGTCTGGTACACAGCTTATCTCTGCTGTTGTGTTTTGAAGATTCTTAGTGTGTTTTTCATATTGCAGGTCAGATTCATAAGTGTTTTAAAAAGCAGAAACTCTTTTACTTTGGTGGAGAGAGGTGTTAGCCTGTGGCTTCTTGCAGGGCTGTGACATTTGCCACCAGCCATACACCCAAGTGGCTCAGAAAATGCATCAGCATGTGGCAGTCTGAGGTTGGATACATCATGCAAATCCCCTGTCAGCTGAGATGGGACCTGCTGCTTTGAGATGGCACGTGAAGCTCTTGTCCTAGCTGTGGAGCTAGTGCTGACACAAATCAGGATGCTGGTGTCCTGCTTGGCCACCTGGGTACATGCTGGTTCAAATTCAGCTAGCTGTCCACCAATACCCCCTGGTCCTTTTCCACTAGGCACTTTCCAGCCACTCTGCCCCAGGACACTGCCCCTCGATCCAGCCTGGCCAGACCCCTCTGTAGAGCTTCCTCACCCTCCAGCAGATCAAGACCTGCCCATCTTGCTGTCATCTGCAAAGTTACTGAGGATGCCCTCGATCTCCTTGTCCAGATCATTGGTAAAGTTATTAAAGAGAATATTCCCTGACACTGGGCCCTGGGGCTCCATTGTGACTGGCTGCCAACTGGATTTCACTCCATTGACAACTCTTTGGGCCCTGCCATCCAGGCAGTTTTTTTACCCAGTAAAGTTTGTCTGTAGGCACCCAGTAATTCACAGCCCTCCCAGGGAAGTAGGAGTGGTTCATATATAACTGTGCCAGCCTTGATCACCTTGCACTGTTAACAATAAACTCAAGTTATTGTTAGTGTCAAAAGTTCTGTGAGCTTTCAATTGCACAAAATGGTTGTTGTGCTGCCTGCCGAGATCAGGCAGTAGAGTTTTAGTTGGAGGCAGTGATTCTGATGAGGGCATTTAGTGTTGATCACAGAATCACAGACTGCTTGGAGTTGGAAGGAAGCTGTGCAGATCATCACATCCAACCCCCCTGCTCCAGCAGGGTCACCCAGAGCAGGGGGACCAGGATCACATTGTCCAGGCAGGTTTGGAATCTCTCCGGAGGAGGAGACTCCACAACCTTTCTGGGCAGCCTGGGCTTTTACAAGGAAGAAGTTTCTCCTTAAATTTAGGTGGAACTTCCTATGATCCTCCTAGCAGAAGTGAAAGAGGAATGCTGTCAGTTGAGTTTAAACTCAGCACTTTTATGCCTGTGTAGCAAATTTTGCCTTAGTTATGATAGTTTTTTTAATTACTTTTCACAAACAAACTAGAAATAATCCACAGATGTCTGCTGATCAGTTTGAAAACTGCTGTTCTGGAGCCCTCCTGAAGTTGAATTCCTGCAGGGGGGAAAAAAAAAAAAAAAAAGTCTTGCTAACTTTGTCTGTTTCTGAAAGTCTGATTTCTGCTACTACAGACTTAATGTACCCAAGACTGATCCACTATAGGAGTAGGGAAGGAATTACCCTTCCTGCCTGGGTTTAGATTTGTCTTTGTATTTGGTGTCATCCTCTCCTGGTGGTAGCCTTGCCAATCATCAGGGTGGAGAGAAATTCACATGCGTAAGCAATGAGGAAAAACTTATTTAAATTGTTATAACTGCTTTTGCCAGTGTGAGGCAAGCCTGGAGCTCTGCCTTGGGGTCTAAACCTTTAAATTTAACAATTTGTGGGAGTGTGGCAAAGACAGAGCTGAATTTCACAGCACTGCCCTGCTGAGAGCGGTGCTGGGGTTTCTCTGCATGTCTCTAATGATCATCTGGTACATGCTGCTACCACTGGCCTCTCCATGCCCAGACAGTGAGTCCTTTCATGAAGGAGAAGTGCAGAGTCATATTTCTGAGTGCAAATTGGCCAGGGGATTTGTTTGTAGTGGAGACTTGGCCAAGCTGATTTCTCTCAACAGTTACCCTAGGAGGGAGCTGCACTGAGCTGTAATGGGGAAGGTGTAAGCAAACACCAGTGCCAGCAGGCCAGGGAGCTGAGGCTGGCCCTTGTCTGTGGGAGGGCAGGTAATAGAATCATAGATAGAATATATATTAGGATATAGAATAATTTCTAGTAGAAGAGACCTTTAAGATCATCAGGACCAACCATTAACCCAGCACTGCCAGGTAATGTAGAGGGCCAAGAGCTCTTCAGTCAAATGCAGAATGTCTTCTACTTTGTCTTGGTGCCTTTCATGGTTAGACACTTCCATAGGATGGTGCACCAGAAACATAATACTTTGCACTTGGCCCATCAGCCCCTGGCTATCCAAGAGCTTGCAGAGGTGGAATTTTACAATCTGTTGCTCAGCAAGAGTGTACTGGAATCCTCGAAGTCTCCCAGACCTGCTGAGCTGGAAGGCATCTCCTAGTCCTTGTGCCATGTGGTGTCAGAAATTACTGTGTGTACACAAACTGTTATTTGTTGTTGCATATCAACTAAGTTTTCATATGAAAAGGTCAATTACAGTGTAAAACTCATTCTAATGTCACACAAAACATGCTGCTGGTTTTCACATCGCAGAGCAGACTCTTAACTGGTAAAAACCTGCATTTTCTTTTGTTCCACAGTTAGCTTGGTGTGTTTCTTACTGCTGCTTGAACTTCTCCTAATGAATGATATGACTTAAAATAGTCTGTTTTCATTTCCTATTTTCTTACATTGTTTCTGTCAGCCTGCACTGGGCAAGTGATGAAAAATCACTTTTTATGCATCCATTTAATTGTACAGTATTTGTATTACTATAAAAAGTGTTTCTATGTGTGTTAAAATGACTTTGAGTAAAGTCTTCTAAGACATAGTTAGAATGAAAATCCATTCATAATAGAAAGTAAATAATGAAAAAATGTTTCATATTTTAAGCCAAGAGTACTTTAAAATGTCTTGTCTGGAAAGGTATGTTTTTAAACACTTTGGAAGAGTGGAACATACCTGTCTCAACCACACAATTTGGTTATGTTCAGCTAATCCTGTTCTCTCCATGTTGGTGTAATCCTGCAATTAGTATTCCATCAAAGGGAAGAAATCTATCAACCCCTAGCAGTGCTACAGTTACATCAGCAAAAGAGAGCTCTTGGTTTACAGTAATAATGACAAGTGTTTGACCTTTAATGTAAGCTCAGAAAGGAGGTGAGGTTCAGGGAAAGGTAAGGAAAGTAAAGATGTAGAGAGTTACTAGATTTTCTTTCCCAGCATGTCACAAAACCTACTTTTACATTCTGAAAACCTTGATTTTTTCCATGTAGAACTTTAAAGAGTTCTCCAGATGAAATTCTTCCCTGAGTGGTGTGGGGCTGGGAGCTGGCACTGTGTACTTACTGATACTTGTAGGACATGGGTATAGCTTTTTGGGAAAAGAGAAAATAAAAACAAAACCAACCAAACCTAAAATCAATAAACCATCTAAATTAAAAAAAAAAAAAAAAAAAAAAAAAGCTACTGAGTGAAATGCCTTGGGTCTGCCCTTCCTTCCAGTATTGGACATCTCATGGTCCAAGGCAGTCTGTGGAAGCTTTGCACTTACCCTTCAGCGAGCTTGGGAATGAGACTGGGAGCTCTTCACATGTTTCTATTTTGAGGGACCCTTGGTAATGTGGTGTGGGCCCATATTCAATGTGCCCATTGAAAAATCAGTGGTACCAAACATCTATATTTCAGCTAATTCTGCCCTTTAAAACCTCTTTGGTTTTTGTTACCAGAGCCAAGAATATTTCTAAATACCAGTGTTCCTTCCCAGTAGCTTACACACTTTCATTAATCTTGAACAGCTGCATGAGCTGGTGTCTCAATTATTGTTGGTGGGAACAGGCTAACCCTTCAGAAATTGCAGAGCTCTTGCAATTAATTCCTTGTTTGAGCAAATTGATTTCAGCGGCTGCTCGTGCGCATATGAAATTTCCTGGACTTTTCCTTATGGGAGCTGTTCCCTTGAAGCCCAGCCTGCTTGGAAACATTCACAAGGCCAGATGCAGATGGTTTTTTGTCTCTTCTAAAGCTTTGTCTGCAGTGGGGTGAGCATGGGGAGAACTAAAGCAAGACTAGGAGAGGACTTGGGATTGAAGCAGCAGGACCCTCCTTGAGGCTGCAAGGGAAATTCCCCTTGCACGGGTGCCAGAGGAGCTGCTCAATGTGGATTTTTGACTATGGGCATGAGGCAGCCAAAAGCAGCCCTGGCCCGGTGGCTTTGCTGGGGAGATACTGACTAACCCATTGCATCTCTGTCCACTGGGCTTAAGCATGTATCTGTCATCTGGGAGATGGAGGACCTGGGAAAGTCAGGGACAAGAAAGTGAGAGATTTCTTGAGGTAGTATGGAAAGAGCAAAGATCTTGGTGCATTTGAATGTATGTACACACTACATACATCTGTGAATCATTCTCTCACTTGGACTTGGAAGGTCATTGAAGATTTTTAAATCACTGCCGTTGCCAGCAAAATCCATTATCCACAAGCTGATGAAGGGCACGGGGAAAGAGTTAGGGAAGAGAAATACTTGTTGCATTCCTGGAGTGTGAGATCCTGTTCTTGTACGGCTGCCCAGCCTGGAGAGTGTCACTGCTCTTGTTACTGGCTCCACGCTCCCACACAACTCCCAGCAACTGATCTGGGCTCAGACCACCTCTAAGTGAGACCCAGTTAAAATAATTAAAAAACAAAAGGAAGGACTTCCAAAAATCTGTCATTAATTAAGGAAAACTGTGGAACAAATGCTGAATCCCTAGGAAGCCAAAAAGTCTTACACATACATTAAGATTTTAGCAATTTGATTCAATGCTTAAACAGTTCTTTGAACTCAGGCCTGAATGTTCAGGCCTTATTAATGAAGTTTGTGAGCGTAATTATGCTTAAATAAGTAGCAGCAAGAAAGGTTTTAATCTGTTCCCAGCCTCTGAACTGCGTTGTTGTGAAGCAGCGTGGTGGCATCTCATGATGTGTTATCCTCTGATCCCGTTGATACCTCTGAGATTTGGGGTGGCAAGTCTTGGATTAATAGACATGAGATAGACCTGGAAGTCCAGGGAGCAGCGCAAATATATAATTAAAAGAAAACTGTTTATTAACAATTAAGTTCTGGGTGAACAAGAGCCATCCTGGCTTGTTGATTGGGGAGTGCTTGAAAAGATAGAGTGAGCCCTGCTTGGTTCGCTGCAATTTTGAGAGGATCCTGAGGAGGACACCATGAAGTAATTGATAATAACAACTCCACATGCTCCTCTGGTAAAGAAGGGCGTGTTCACAGCTGAAAGGAAACCACCAGAGTTTGGGAAATTGGGGTGTACTGCCCAGCTGGGTGCTGAATTTCCCCAGAGCATTAGCTGAGCTAGAGGCAGTGCAGCTGCTGTGGGGTGGGCAGCGCGCCGAGGCCCGTGGGGGAAGGCGGTAGAGCCGCAGCTACGAAAGCTTTGTCCCGGGACACTGTAATGCTGCAGCTGCTCCCTGGTACTTCTCCTCTGCCGTGGCCAGGCTCTGTGTCACTGGGCTTCAGAAGTGTTTTGCCTCTGTCTTGTTTTGAATTTTTTTTTCCTCCCTTTTAGGATCCGTACCTTCTCTTCCAGTCACTTCCAGCTGCAGTGTTTCCTAGGCAAGGTAATTCATCACCAGTTCCCAGTGGAAACTAGCAGTTTGATGGGTTTTATGTTTGGAATCGGTTGTCTGAGTCTGGCAGCATTCAAACAAAAAGTCAGGGAGAAATGACTCGTCTGTTACTTTATTTACTACTTGTTTTGGGAAATCTAAATCCACATTTGCATTTGACTCATGCTAGGGCTCCATTGCTGCATGCTCTTTTGTGTTATTTTTGACAGGACTGAGTTGACACCCAGAATAAGCACAGTCATTAGTCAAGGTAGCCTGTGTGACACTTTGAGCAGTTCTCCACTCAGACCAGTTCTCCGCTCAGACCAGGGATCTCTTCGAGCTGCCTGAAGTGGCTGAAAGCTGAGGGCTTTTGCTGTAGGATCCAAATAATTTGATGCCTTTGTGGTGTTGCCCCAGAGCATTAGGGGAACACCCTATGTGATGCCCTGCTACTGATTGCTTGGGGAAGAAGGTTGTCATGAATATGCTGAGTAACAGAATCCCAGCATGGTGGGGGTTGGAAGGTACCTCTGGAGATCATCTGGTCCAACCCCTTTGCTCCATCAGGGTCACCCAGAGTAGGGGGCCCAGGATCGCATTGTCCAGGTGGGCTTGGAATCTCTCCAGAGAAGGAGACTCCACAACCTCTCTGGGCAGCCTGGGCCAGGCTCTGCCACCCTCACAGGGGAAATAATTTTTTTCCTACTTTTCAGATGGAACCTCCTGGATTCCAGTTTGTGCTTATTGCCCCATCCTCTTCAGCCCTTTAGATATTGATGAGTATTGATCAGATCCCCTCTCAGTCTTCTTCGGGCTCAACAGCTCCAGGGCTCTCAGCCTTTCCTTATCACAGAGATACTTCAGTCCCACAGTCATCCATCCATTTATCTAGGTGATCCTGCCCTAGCAGAGGGGCTGGACTAGATGATCTTTTGAGGTCCTTTCCAACCCCTAATATTCTGTGATCCTCAAAACCTCTTTTGGACTCTCTCCAGTAGTCCCATGGAACCCTTCTGCAAGGGCTGAGCTTTCCCCTCTTGAAGCATCTGGTGGGGCCAGCTTTGGCTGTAGCCCTTACAGAAGAGTGGGGGATGCAGTTCTGCTGACTCAATGACAGAGCCATTTGGTGACAGCACTTTTTTGTCTCAAGAGCTTCTCTGGAGAGCCCAGACCATCCAGATTCCTGGTGAGGGTTTATGCTTGCAGGAGCTAACTGTACAATTCAGTATTTCTTAATAAGCCAGAAGGTGGGAGCTAAAGTGGCCTTGTTGAACTTCAAGAAAGAGTGAGAGAGCTGGACCTGAACTGCTGCATTCCCCAGTAGTCTTGTGTCATCTCTAGTGAAACAGGAGCTCATTCCCTTTCTGTCTCACTGCCTCAAAGGTGTGAGAGCATGGAGGGCTCAAGGTCCAACCTGAGTATTTGGGCACCTCTGTGGGCACAGTTGTGGAACACAGTGTACAGAAATAATCTTCCTCCAGCACTGTCTTGAGGTCTATGAATGCTTCATTGCAGCTCTGGTCTGTGGAGGATGGCCAAGGGGAGCTACTGGTGCTTTTGTCACCAGTTTCTATGAGATAGTTGTTAAGAGTGATCTACTAACAGGCTTTCCATTGATTTAGAGTTTCACATTGGACAAGACCCTGTGGGTTTAGGGCATGTGGCCAACGTATGGCTCCTGTTTCAGTGAAACTCAATATTGGCCTGTGTCCCGGAGCAGGCCTCGTGGGTAAATTGAATCCTTGGCTGAAGGCAGAGAGGAGCCAAAGGAAAGAGCTAAAATGGATATCTCCGAGTTTTCCTGGGACTCGGTTACATGCCCAACTCGTTCCTGCAGTGTGAAGAAGCAGCAGGAGCCTTAGGGAGCCCTGGACATTCTCTTGGTGTGAAGCGTTCTCAATGCAGCCCCAACCATCAGCAGCATCCATGGTGTGTGTTTGGCAGGGCAATAGGAAGGGCCTACTTAAGCCTGGATGTCTGACTTTGGCTCTTGTAGCAGTAAAGGGAAAATCCAACACTCTACTTAAGCCCTACAGTCCTCAGAACACTTACAGAAAGGGAGAAGATCCTCCTAGCTCTTGTTTTTGACAGGTAGCTGCCTGCAGTCCTGACTCTGCTTCTCAGGCCATGCTCCTTGAATGTGAAGCTCTTAGCCGTGTTCAAAACCCCCCCCCACACACACACACTCCCTGTTTGCCAAAGGGAAGAGCTGGTAAACGTTAAATTCAGTAGGAAAATTACTGCAGGACCCTGGCCATGGAGTTTTGTGTCATTTTGTGACCTGTCCTCGGACAAGCCAGAGGCACACAGTGTTGGTTTTGTCCTGTAGTAATTTTCCTACACAGATGGTGAATGTAAAATTTTTCTCTGCTGACCCAGTGCCTGAGGTAAATAAACTGTGAATAGCTTAGGAGAGCAGTCTGGGATAGGAAGACACACAAAAAAAGGTGATTTTTTTTTTTTTTTCCTTCTTCTTTGGAGGGGGAGAAGAGGAGGATAACCATTAAAACCTAAATTAACTCCCCCTTGCAAATACGGTTTGAGGAGGTATTATTAGACTAAAATTAGGTGCAATTTGTAAAAGGAGCTGTTTTCCTCATATGCTACTACTTGCATGTTACTTAATTAAAACACTGGGTGCTCAGTGTTATGCTTACTTTTCCACTATTCATGGGTCTTGAGCTTTTTTGGGAGGGGGTACTTTGCTGAGCATGGACAATGAGGGCTTGTATCCATGGTAAGACTACTGGTTCAAGCCAAAGTAAATATTGAAGTGGTTATAGTTCCGCCGACATAAGCCCCTAAATGAACATTCTCTCAAACTTCTCTAGAATTTGACTTCTGTTTATTGGAAATGGGTTTAAAGCCAAGTGGAAAAAGCTGCCACATTACTACAATAGGAGTTTCTATCAGGAGATCTGTTCCAGTTTAATTTATTAAACTTCCTATTCTGAAAAAAGTGGCAGGATTTTACATATTTTTGTCACCTCACCAGTCTTTTCCTGGTTGTGTCACACAGGCTTCAGGTTGTCAGTGTTGCAGGAGATCCTTTTTCTTTTATTAAATTCTAGACATTGTTAAGCTCTTGAACATGAAGTTGCCTCCTTTGTAAGGCAAAAGTCACCTGTCTGTTTTGAAAGAAACCCACTGGTTGAGTCTTCTCCCCCAGTTACTAGTTCCAGGCAGAGTGTGTTGGCTTTGAGCTGGGAGTTGCCTGCAGGGAGGGAGCCTCTTGAACTTCATCAGGTTCTGCACCTGAGAAGGAAGAATCCTTTGCAGGGATGCAGGCTGGGGAACAGCTCTGCTGAAAAAGTCTCGGGGGTCCAATGGTCCATCCAGAAGAGTTAGGGCACTGAAAATTCAACTGTGTGCTCAAAAAGTGTGTAGGACTTCAAGTAGCTGTTACAGAAGTGCTTGGAATAGGGAATATCCTGGTGTGCCCCTAATGGCTTGAGGAGCTCTTGCTTCCAGTGGAAGTCCTTCTCACATTTTTATTTGCCTGTTTTTTCTTGTGCAGGTGTTGTCACTTACAAAACAAAAACGAGAAAAAACTCCATATGTGCCTGTTTTTCCATATAGTGGTGCTGTAAACACTGTGGCTGCTGTTTTTTTTTCTGGGGGGAAAGGTGGAGTAGTTCAGATATTCCAAGAAAGCACTGATTATTTTTTTTTTCATTTTAAATGTGAATTGTTCTGAAATTAATGGTTTTAATTGCCTTTGAGAATGGCTTGGGTTGTTTGGGTTTTTTATTTTTTTCTTTTTTTTTGGGTGTTTTTTGAGGCTCAAAGCTGGAAAAACAAAGGTTTGCCAAATGGCTAGTCATAGAGCATGTTTAATCCAGGGCGTGAACAAACTTTATGGCCTTTGAGAACTTTTTGGGCTTAGAAATGCTGCTGGGTGGATAGTCCTGGAGACAGCAGTCCTTTCGTTGTGCCAGAACTTTGTCTCATCAACGTCTCATAAAGGGCTACTGGGCTGTGAATTTGCCTTCTACCTGACACCATTATATCCTGGGCAGTAAATTGCCATTTTTCTTCTAGCAGATTCTTTGTGGGTAGATCTAGAGATTTCACATTGGAATCAGGACACCAAGTTATCTGGAGTGTTGATCTGCTGGAGGCCCAGGAGGCTCTACAGAGGGATCTGTCCAGGCTGGATTTATGCGCCGAGGCCAGTGGGATGAGGTTCAACAAGACCAAGTGCCAGGTCCTAGGTTTGGGTCAGTTCTGGACCCTTCACTCCAAAATAGACATTGAGGGGCTTGAGTATGTCCAGAGAAGAGCAAGGAAGCTGGTGAAGGTTCTGCAGCACAAGTCGTATCAGGAATGGCCCTGGGGTTGTTAAGTCTGGAGGAGGCTCAGGGGAGACCTCACTCTCAACAATTCCCTGAAAGGAGGTTGGAGCCAGGTAGGGTTGGTCACTTCTCCCAGGGAATAAGTGAACAGACAAGAGGAAACATCCTTAAGTTGTGCCAGGGGAGGTTTAGGTTGGACATAAGGAAAAATGTCTTCCTTGAAATGATTGTTAAGGCCTGGCTGCCTAGAGCAGGGGTGGAGTCCTCATCCCTGAAGAGGTTTCAAAGCTGTGGAGATGTGGTGCTGAGGGCCATGGTTTAGTGGTGCCCTGGCAGTGCTGGGTTAACAGTTGGACTTGATGATCTTAAAGATCCTTTACCAGCTGAGAAAAGGCAAAGAATCTAAATTTTATGTTAACAGGCTTCTTTTGTGCTCTCATTTTCCCAGGGCAGCCACAGATCACAATGTTGATAACACCACAGCAGTCCTTAGAGAGTGGCTGAAGAATGTGCAGAACCTCTACCATGATGTGGAGTGGAGGCCAATGGAAGAACCCCAGTGAGTAGTACTGCAGCGAGTTGCTGACTGAAGCTTTTTGGATGTATATGTCAAATTTTCTAGGTTTTCTACTTTCAAACTAGGACGTGTGCTAATTGTTCCAGCATTAAAATTTGGATATATTTATTTTTTGTTAATGGGTTCTGTCCCATTAAAATTGTGTCCTTGTGGAGCCTATAAAAAGATTGCTGACTTCAGTGAAGCAACTCATGAAGAACTTTGGAGAAGAAAACATTTTTCCATTTGCTTATTTAGCATCTGCAGCTGCTCGCTTTGCATGGTAAACAAATCACATCAAAAGCTACAGGGAATAAAAAGTATCATTCTTTATTTGCAAGGAAGCAGAGAAATCATAACTGTTGATTCCTGTTGTGAAAAGAGCTTTGTCTGAGACATTAAAAACTCAGTAAATTCTGAGCCATAGAACTAGATTTAATTCAGTATATTACACCTCTGCATGGCCATTGCTTTGAAATATGATGTAGTTATGAAATATGATGAAATATGATGTGTTGGGATTATATGCTTTATTTTACTATTTTTTCTTAAGATCAGCACTTCCCCTGTTTGTTCTGTTTTCCATCAGGGAGAAGTACATGAGCTTTTCCCTTTTTTAGTTTTGCTTTTACTTTGAAGGTCTTCAGTGCAGAGATGGGAACAAAGCCACAGGGAATGCTGGTTTTATTGACTTTTATTCATCCTTTAATTGGAACTGAGTTTTCTTAATCCAATCAAACTTGGCTTTGTCAAGTTCTGCAAAAAAAATTTTTAATTCTTAGCTCCTTCAGTGACACTGTTGTAAAGTCCTGAGTTTTTATTCCACATGGGGATCTGTCCCTAAGTTTCCTTCTGTCTTTGTTGCAAAGCATTCACTTTTGGAGCAGATCCTGAAAACAGACTTGCTCATAACTTTGCTCCCACGATGCGACTTCTGGGATTGGGTGTTGGGTGTTTGTAGATTTAAGAGCTGTTACGGGGATGTGTTAACAGTTACTAATAATGTCCAGACCCTGAGGGAATCCAGATTGCCTTCATCTTTACGTCCTCAGCTTTGCTAATTCCACTGGGCTTGAGGAAGTTGCATTTACAGGCTGAAAACCTAGCAGAGGACAGATGACTTCCTACCAGAGGGTCAGCTGAGGTAAAGCAGCTTCAGTTTGTTTTGGTGCAGGAACTTCTGCTTATGACAGGTGAGGGCCAACCACTGCAGAAGAAACTCCTGGGTCTGATAGTGCTGCTGTGCTTGTGGCTGCTTGGTGGGCAGGAAACTCTGCAGAGCTGCTTGTTCACCAGTGCCCTGTGTACACACAACAGCAAGAAACTTGGAATCGTTCTCCCTCCAAACCTCTCCTGGGTCGCCTGAGGTGACTCTTAACACAGTTTTCATTTTGGAAAGAAGGCAGCAAGGGAACTATTTTATTTATTTATTGACTGGTATAATAGGGCTCAGACATGGGCTGTAGTCACTTTTTTGTCTTTGTTAGGTCTTACCCAGAAGAAATGGGACCAAAACATTGGCCAAGCTCCCGATTCACTCATGTGATGAAACTCCGACAGGCTGCCCTGCGCACTGCACGAGAGAAGTGGTCAGACTACATCCTGGTAAATACAAGCTTTGATTTGTTAACTCCTGTGCTGGAATAAAGTTGGATGGAATCAGAAGGAAACTCCACACCTTTTCCCATCTCATAGCTTTGTTGCAGGGGCAGGCACCTCTGGGTTTACCTATAACAGTGTCCTGCACTATCAAAACCACCAGCTTGGTGCTTTTTGGGGTGGGTTGTTTTTTTTTTGCCAACCTCATGCCTGTAGCTGCCTTGTTCCCAAGAAAGTGTCGGGAAAAATCTTATTTGATCTAATAATGAATTTCTTTTTCTCTTCCCCTATTCCTTCCCTAGTTTGTTGATGCAGATAATTTACTGACCAATCCACACACCCTGGACCTGCTGATAGCTGAAAACAAGACGTTGGTGGCACCGATGCTTGAGTCTCGCTCTCTCTACTCGAACTTCTGGTGTGGCATCACACCCCAGGCAAGTGACAGTGACAGGCTCTTGGTGACTCTGCAAGCTGTGCTTCCAGAGGCATCCTGCCTTGTGTCCATGAAGGAATGGGCATCATTTCTGTTTGTGGGCTCTTACATCTGCTTTTGTAGTGTCCTTCTGCTGAAAAGGATATACTGTAGCTCAGAGGCATGCAGAGGTGGTGTTACTATGTAGGGAGGTGCCAGGCAGTCATCTCAGCTTGCACCTGTCTCAGTGGCAGCATCCCAGATCCTGGGTGGGTATCTTGAAAGGTCTGTACATTTATGGGGAAGCTAGGAATAAGGGTCAAGAGGACATTGCAATCTGTTAAATGTCTTTCAGGCTTTGCTTTCTGACTGAGCTGTAGGTATGAGCAAAGCAATGCATGTCTTGTATTGAGCATACAGGCACAGAGCTGGAACTTGCTTCTTTATCTGAGATTCCACACTTTGAAAAGCTGAATCTGGAGGAAGCTGAACTGGCTTAGCCAAAAATCCTGGGAAGCAATTCAATCCCACTAAGTAAAAATTACTGATATACACACACCAGAATTTATTTTGAAGTGGTTCATGTAATGGCCTTAAAACTCTTGGAGCATAATTCTAGACTAGCTTCCCTGTAGTGATGCTAATCTAAGAGGAATTAGCTTTTTTTTTTTTCCTACATCCCTCCATTGTGTGTAGGTTATTTTTCTCACATATGAGCAAGATTTATGTAGTAGGGCAACACCCTTTGCCTAGTAGGGAGCATGTGTGCTGAAGAGTGTATGTAAAGGACAGAAGTGCTGGCCCTAGAAGTTAAGAGTCTCATTATACCTTTCAAATCACATACACTGCAGAAAGTATCAGATACAAAAACTCCACAAAGCCCAAATCCAAAAACCTTACTGGTTTGAGATAGGCAGTTTAATAAGTGAAGGGAAAAAAAATCCTGATGTGAACGAGGAGACTGATTCCCAGCTGTTCCCAGAGCACTAGCTACTTTGGAAAACTCCCCCCCAACATTCTTATTGCTGAGCAAGATGTCATATGGTAGGGAAAATTCCTTTGATCACTTGGGGTCAGGTGTCCCAGCTGTGTCCCCTCCCACCACCAGCTCCTCACTGTGTAGGGACACAGTAAGAAACACAGAGAAGGTCTCAATGCTGTGCAAGCTGTAAAGCAGCAGCTAAGACATCAGTGTGTGATCAGCACTGGTTTGGTCACCAGGCTAAACCCACAGCACCAGCTGAGCTGCTGGGAAGATGAACTGCATCTCAGCCAAACCCAGTAAACCACCTTGTCCATAAAAGGATTTTGGTAAGAGAATCCAATGTATGAAAGGCAGATCTGTTGTCACAGTCATTTCTTGCCTGTTTTCACTCTTTTCCTTTGAACTATTCTTGACTGAGGTCTCAAGCTTTCTGAGACCTTCAAGCTGAAATGGAGACTCTAGTTAATGCTTTTTATTCCCAGGTGAGCCTCAGTAATGAGATCAACTTTTGGACCTGTTCTCCCCTCTGCTGCTAGCCTGGTTTCTTGTCATCCTAAGCTGCATGCCTTCTAGAATACTAAGAGGTTTTTTGTTCTCTTGAAAATTTTCCCTTTTGGCCCAGGAAAGCTTAAAGATTTCTTTTTTTACTTCTGTGCCTAAGTCTTGTGTTTCCTTCTCCATAAAGAAGGCTTTCTGCACTGCATGGACACACGTGAGCTGCATGTACTTCTTTCAAGGATAGGAATACTTTAGAGAGGCTCCTTGGTCCTGCCCTTCCATACCATCTTGCTTTATTCCAGGCACTGACTGTTGTCATTATTACTGGAGTGAAACAAAGAGTAAACTCCATTCTGCCCTTTTGCTGGTCTAAAACATCATTATTCCTTTCTGGGACCACAGTCAGTGTGAAAACTTAACAGCTGTGCTGGGTCTGACCAAAGGTCCATCTGATAGCAGTGGTTTGAGCCAATGGGGAATAGTACAAGAACATGACAAGAGAGTAAATGACATTTTTCTGTCCTCTGGTGTTCTTTTCTATGAAGGTCTGTCTTTAAAGCTCTCAGTATATATATATTTTTTTTTCATTTACAGAAATCACCAAATCTTGGTTTGTTTTGTTTGTTTTTTTGGGTTGTTTTTTTTTTTTGTAACCACACCATCTTATGGCAACGAGTTCCACAGTTCAGACTAATGGAGTAAAAATAACAGGAAAAGCTCCGGAACTTTCCAAATTCTTGGGAAGTAACTACATAGATAAGAAAGTGGGTGTGTGTGGGGAAGTGTGTTCGCTTGTTTTAGGTTTTGTTTTAAATAGATCCATAAACTTCATAGTGAAATCATTGTCCTTTAAGGGTTTAGGTCCTTGCGTTGAGCCAAGTTTCCACTGATGTAAGTCAGCATGGATCCACAGCCTGAGTGGATCTCTGCCTGTGTCCACCAGTCTCAGACTTGGCTCCCAGTGTTACCTTCTCAGTAGTAACTTTCCATAATTACCAGCTGAGAAAAGGAGAGAGGAAAAACCAAACAACGAATGCATCATGCAGAATTTGGTGTAAAAAGCTGCTCAAGTGCAAAGGAAATTAAAAGTTTACACTTTTTTTTTTTTTCTTTTCCTTTAGTTGCTGCTGCTTGTTTGTCCCAGTCCAGAAGCTTTGTGCTCTCCCTGGGGACCTGGGGAGGGAGGAACAGCTGGAGCACGCCCTGAAACTTGGCCTCTGGCACTGAGCAGCAGCATGTCAAACCCTGCTCCAGGCAGCTTGACATTCCTGTATCAAGGCACTAACCTTAGGAGAGCACGGCAGCAGTGCTGACAAGTTGGAGTCTTTCTGGCCTACACGTGATTTATGAGCAGTGAAAAGCCCCAAAAGCCCATACTGAGTTACAGGAGGAGGCAAGATTAGTTTCCAACATCTGTAACCTGCAGGCATTCTTGGATGTCTGTTGAATGTCTTAACTCTTCCTTTGGTGGGAATGGTAGTAAGTTCTCTCTGCACTTGCTCCTTTTCCTGAAAATCAGACTAGGTGTTTTGAGAGAACTTCTGACCATATGGTGAGGACTAGATAGCTGCAGGGCAGAGGGGAGGATCAGCAGGCTCCTAAACAAACCACACTGTGCTTCTCCATAAACCCAGGGCAGAGTGGTTCTGCAGTGGTTCTGATTTGCTCAGCTGTTGCTAGGATGCTCATGGAAAATAGAACATAGAAGTAATTTTTTACTTAGTTTAGTGATTCATCATTTCCATAAAACCCAGAATCTGCTCTGGATTCAACCATCAGCCATGTCCAGCTGTCTAATTGATGCATTAGGATTTTCTTTCTGGAGTAATTCAGGACTTTTTCAACCTAAATGGTTCTATGATTCTAAGTGCCTCTCCTTGACAGACTCTTTTGGATTGCTCAGGAACCTGCTTGCCCTCGAATGGAGGAACCAGAGATTCATATACAGCTGATGGAACCTGAGATGTTGCCTTCACCGCAGTGGAGCAAATTATTTTCTTTAAAATCATGGCCAGAAATAGTTTTCAGATCTATTCTGTGAGACACTGGATGTCCTTTGTGCCTATTAAACATGAAGGATATCCTAGATGCTCAGCAGCTTCCAGGATCCAACATGAGAGTCTACAGGCAAAACAGGGTTTTGAAGAGGCAGGAGAAAATAGTCCAAGGTTTGAAGCTCTGTTGCAAGGGAGTTTTGCAATGGAAAGGCTCAGATTTCAAATAGCTGCTACAGAGGAGATAGAAGGTCAAACTTGACAGAGATTGTTTCTGAAGACTTGGCTGAGCCTTTTCCGAATGGGAGACACTTGAAAATCTGAGAGTTGAGCCTTGACCCATCTCTACTGGAGAGTGCCACGGTTGAGAGCTTTTGCTGAGCAGTGTCCATGAAACAGAAATCTCTTGTAACAGGCATCCCCCCGTTGTGTTGTGATTGCAGGGCTACTACAAAAGGACCTTGGAATATCCCCTGATTCGGGAGTGGAAGAGGACAGGCTGTTTTGCTGTCCCAATGATTCATTCCACATTCCTCATTGACTTGAGGAAAGAGGCCTCCACCAAGCTGATGTTCTACCCCCCCCACCAGGACTACACCTGGAGCTTTGATGACATCATGGTCTTTGCCTTCTCCAGTCGCCAAGCAGGTATGCCTGGAGTCTTTGCTGGGGAGAGTTCACTAGTAGAGACACAGAGACCTCTGCTTGGAGTTCACAGGCCAAAAGTCCTGTTCAGTGGTGAATAAGACCCTGCTCCCTTTCCCGTTTTGGATCTGGTGAAGGATAACCAGCAGCAAGTGACCAGCAGTGTGGTTTGAAATCAAAGTGAGCTTCAAAGGACACGGGAGCCACTCTTGGGGTGGGAACAGTGTTCCAGAGTGAGGCATCCACTCTTGATTTGTGTCACAAGACACTAGTGACACAAGTGAATGTTGTGAGAATGGAAGGTATTCTGAAGTCTTGTAGGTAAAGTGTGTGAAGTAATCTCTTCCAGGAGATCCATGAGGAAGGGGAATGAGGGTAAGAGACTCTTTTTAAGTGTAGGAGACCTTGTGGAGTTGTCTGAGAAGTAGTGGGGGATTCATTTGTCTTTTTTTTGTTTTGTTTTGTTTTGTTTTTTAAAGCAAAATCAGTGCAACCTTCAGGGGAATGATGCCCAAGGTGAAGTTGGATAGGGCTCTGAGCAACCTGCTCTTATTGAAGATCTTGTTCACTGCAAGAGAGTTGGACTAGATGGCATTAAAAGGTCCTTCCAACTCAAACTGTCCTGTGATGCTATGATTTCTGGGAGAGAATCTGGTGGGTATTGTCTCCAGAAAAGTCATGGCTGACAGACCTGCACATAGCAGTGCCAAAGCTGAAAGGAGCTCCTGGTAAAGGTTGAAATTACTATCTCTGTTGTTCTTTGTCCTGATGTGTTGAAAAGGAGAAGGTCTGAGGACTTATAAGGAGAAAAAGGAACTGATGGAACCTCAGGAGCATCAATGAAGGGCACTTCTTTCAGAGCTTCATGACCGGTTTGCTGGTTTACTGAGGAAGAAGTTGCCTGGGGGTCCTTTGAGTGATGTGCAGTTGGTGTTACCTGACTTCTGTTTGTAGAAGAGGCACAGTTAAGGTGAGAAGGAAGGGCTGGAAAGACAGACAAGCATAGAGAAAGTGAAGTGGAGAAGTACAGCTTGATGTTGTGGTTGGCAGTTGCTTCTGCAGAGGAGCCAGACTGAGAAGACTGCCCTTCCCACTGCTCCAGACCTGCACAGCAGCCACCAGCTCTTGGTCACTTTCCTTTTAATGATGTTTTGGTTTGACAGTGCAGAAGAAAGGTGGTGGTGTCTCGGCAGACTAAGCAGGGCTTTTAAAAAACTCAGCTATGAGAGGATGAGGGGCATCTAATGAGGAAGGTGAATGATAGAGGAGAGGCAGCAAGAATAATTTAAATTAAATTAGACTCCTTTGGAGACAGAGGCAAGATGTGAACTCATAGGGCACCTTTGGACCCTGACTTGCAGAGATATGACATCAGTACGTTGGCTTTAGAGGAGAGTGGAGGTTTAAGTGTGGATAGCAAAGCAGGGTCCTTCAAATCTACGTGCCTCACTTGGTCCCTCTGACAGCTTTCCCAGAAATGCAGCATCCAATGAGTGTGGTATCTGCATCACATTATCTCCAGATGCTTAGTAAGTATTTCAGGGATTCAAAGCTGTAATATTTTCCTTCAATCCCAGAATGCTTTAGCTTTTTCCAGGACTGACCCATGACATGAAAGTCTTTGCATCATCAGTGTGGCCCATTGATCTGCTCAGATTGTTGGCTTGTGTTCCTGGGATACGTTTTGTCACCCAGGCTAAAAGGTTGACATCCAAGTTCAAAAATGTGAAAAATGTATGGACTTGGAGGTAAGCTTCTTGTTGGAGTCACTTAACCTCCCTGAATTCGTCAGTTTTGGCTTTTGCCCAGGCCAAGCAATGCACTTAATGCCTCAGATCAAACCATCCATTTTCAACAGTGAATCTACTGCCCAAAGCAACTGTTTTGTGATGCTCCATAGAGACCATCCCCCTTCTGCAGAGAGGACATGACCTGTGGTGGGAGTTCTGACTCAGAACAAAACTTAGTGCAGGTGTTTTACTGACAAATTGGATGCTGTAGAGCCCTGGCACTCACAACACAGCATTTAGCCAGCCAGATCTCCTGAGCTTCCCTTTCAGCCTGAGGCTCTGAAGACCTCAAGCCAGGCAGCAGGAAGATCTGATCACAGGGATGTGTGGGACAGTTCAGTTGCCTAAATATGACTGTAGGTGGCGGGCATGGCTGTGAATCCTGGTGGCTGCCTTACAGAGGGTAACAATAATCCAAATATCTGCAGCTTTTCTGTCCCTTGTAGCAATTGCTTAACGGTTTATTATGAAAACAGAGCTGGAGAGTGAGTTCCCTCCCCGTTTGAAGGCAGCTTTACCCTTCTAAAGTCCCCTTTATCCCAGAAGGAACAGAACTACTGGCGTGACTCTATGCAGATTAACTGTGTTTAAACCAGCGGAAGATAAGACCGGAGATCAGTGAGCCAGATAAGATTAGTTGATTAGATCAGTGCCAAATCCATTAGTGTCAGCAGGTAGTATTTTTTTATTCTGCCATTTACCTAAATTGCAGCTGACAGCTGAATGTGTTTTGGCAAGTCATGTAGCTAGCAATTTGCTCTCAGAACTTAAACGGTAGAAACACCCGGGTCATTAATGCAGACGGTTCTGCTCTGCTAAAAATACCAAGGATTAAGGGGGACTAACATGTGAAAGCATCAACCCACCAGGTAGTGTCTGCTTTTCATTTATTTCCTAGAGGAAGGGGGATGGTGTGTTTGTCTCATTTAGAAAACAAGAAAAGAAAAAGACAAGTTTGCTTTTTTTTGTTTGCTTTTCTCTCGTTCTAGCAGCTTTCAGATTGTGGTTAATTAATTAATGAAAGATCTTACCAGAGCACAATGAAAACCAACAGAAATACAGTCCCTTGGCTTCTCTGGGTGTAGCTTTTGAGTGTGGTGCTTGATGTGACACCAGGGTGAGTGCTGCTGCAGTTACAGCTGATAGTGAGCAAACCCTTGGTTAGTCCTACAGCTGCTGGTTGAGCAAACCCTTGGTTAGTCCTACAGCTTCTGGAACATGCCCAGTGAAGAAGCTCAGGGTGGGTGAGTCTCACCCTTGCAAAGGCAGCTGCCCCAAGAAGAGCCTTGCCATCTTCTCTTTGTTTCACACCTTTGGGTGCAGCTCCCTGAACAAGCAGTTGCAAAATCTTTTGTAGAGAAAGATCATAGAGTCACAGAATTGTTTGGTTTGGAAGGGACCTTAAAGATCATCCAGTTCCATCCCCCCTTCCATGGGCAGGGACTCCTCCCACTAGACTAGATTGCTCAAGGCCCCATCCAACCTGGGTTTGAAGATGTTGCATTATCACCTCTTTTTGAAAGCACCTTTTCTTCTTACTGGTGTCCCTCTGTAGGATTTTCCTCTAATCTTTGTGACACTGTAAAAACAAGTTGAGGAGAGGAGAACACCATGTTTGGTGGTAGACTTGACAGTTCCAAGTTGGCTATTGTATATATTACCCCCAATCCTTTGCCAACACAGGTGACAATGTCTTTATTTTTTACCAAAGCAAACAGAAGAAGAGGTTGCTTGACTGCAAACCCCAGATGGAATCCCTTCCTAGGCTAGTAACAGACCCTGCAGCTGTACTGATGCCTTGGGTCTTGCAGCCTCATCAGATGTGGTTCCAGGGGAGCCAAACTACCTGGCTTATGTTTGCCTAACCATGAGCTATTGAATCTGGGGGATCAGACTTGGCTCCTCCACCTTGAAACAGAGAAGCTTTGCAAAGCTCAGATGAAAGCTTCACCTCTAAGCCACTGTGCTGGGTTTATTTGAATTTTCCCTTTCTAAGGCTGCTCTTATGATAGACCTGCCCCATGGATGAGGCAGGGCTTCCTCTCCCCCTAGAGGAGTGGGATATCTGGTGGGACAGTTTCTCTTTTGCACGAACCCCTTTCAGGTTTGCAGTAAATACAGCTTTCTGTGTTGCAAGGGGGAGTTGTAGAATCATGGAATGGTTTGACTTGGAAGGAACCTTTCAAGGTCATCTAGTCCAACCCCCCTGCATGAAGCAGGAACATCTGCAACCAGAGCAGAGTCCCATTCCATGAGTGGAAGCTCCTCCACCCTTACCCTGAGCTTTGAAAACTGTGTTTGTCCTCTGTGTTGGAGGCTGTTACTGAACCCTTAGTCTATTCAGGGAGAGAAGTTCATAGAATCATTTGGTTGGAAGAGACCTTTAAGATCATCAAGTCCAACCGTTCACCCTGCACTGCCAGGGTCCCTA
>JANHGL010025511.1:38741-50176 GCA_024611195.1 Ceyx melanurus
TCACTGGGACAGCCTGCTCCTGCACCTTAAAAATTTCTCTCTTGAGAGTTGTCCAGGCTTCCTGGGCCCCTTTGCCCTGCAGGATTGCCTCCCAAGGGACCCTGCCAACCAGTCTCCTAAAAGGTTGAAGTCTGCCCTCTGGAAGTCCAAGGCAGCAGTTCTGCTGGCCCCCCTCCTTACCACCTCTAGTACTGAAAATTCTATTATTTCATGGTCACTGTGCCCAAGAAATCCTCCAACCTTCTCTCCATCCACAAGTCCCTCTCTGTTGATATCCACAAGACCCTCTCTGTTGGTAAACATGTCATGTCCCAGGACTGCTGCTGCTTCTGCTTCAGCACGACAGCAGCTGGGAGCCCGTTTGGCTCCTGTGCCAGCCATTGCATGGCTTGAGGCTGGCTTGCTTGGAGGGTGAAAACCTGTTTCTACTGTTGGCTCTGGGTGTGTGAAAGGATTGTCACTGTCTGTGAAAGGAGTGTTGCCAGGTCTAAGCAGTGCAGGTGGGGTCCTGGGGATGGGGATTTCTGTGGTAGTCCCCAGTTACTCACACTGGTCAGGCTGTGGGGTTATAGCAAGGTGGTGATCTGTCTCTCCTCCCAAGGAACAAGCACTAGGACAAGAGGAAATGGCCTCAAGTTGCACCAGGGGAGGTTTGGGTTGGACATGAGGGACAATTTCTTCCCTGAAAGGGTTGTGAAGGCCTGGCCCAAGCTACCCAGGGCAGTGGTGGAGTCCCCATCCCAGGAGGGGTTTCAAAGCTGTGGAGATGTGGTGCTGAGGGCCGTGGTTTAGTGGTGACCTGACAGTGCTGGGTTAACAGTTGGACTTGATCTTAAAGGTCTTTTCCAACCCAAATGACTCTGTGATTAGATGCTTTTGCTAAAGGACAGTTCTGCCCTCTGCTGTAGGACTGTTTCCATAGCATGAAAGCAAAGGCCAGGGCTCAGACAGGGTTCCCAGTCTCTCTTAGCTGAAAACTGACAGCAGTAAAAATAGCTGCTGCTTTGGAGCAAGTAGAAATTGGTTTCATCACAGATGCCACTTGCTGCCAGCCAGACAAAACAGAATGGCTCTGTGTTGGCTTTGGACTGTTTGTTTATGAAGCAGAACTTCTTGGGACTGAGACTTACTCCTGGCATAGTTTGATTGTGGCTGCGTAGCAACAGAGCAGCAAAATCTGCTGAGAAACCACCTGACTCTGTTTTCTGTGATCCCCAGGAATACAGATGTTCATCTGCAACCGTGAGCACTATGGTTTCCTTCCCATGCCCCTGAAATCTCACCAGACACTGCAAGAAGAAAGTGAGAACTTTGTGCACACGCTGATTGAGGCCATGAGTAAGTTCCTGTGCCCTGCCACAATGGACTCCCCAAGTTTGTAGAGCTCTCCTGTTTCCCATTTTCCACCACTTTTCTACCTAGGAATGTAATCACTTCCTGGTTAGGTCAACCCCATTCACAAAACCCTTTAACTTCATGGAATGGTTTGGGTCAAAGGGACCTTTCAAAGTAATCTCATCCAGCCCCTCTGCACTGAGCAGGGATATCTGCAACTAGAGAAGGTTGGAATGGTTCAAGGGAAGGGGAAACTTTCTCATATTAATGCCTGTTTAATGTGGGAGGGACAACACAGAACCTCATGTCTGTCATGAGGTCTGTTGGTCACGTAGCTCCTGCATCTGCTTTGCAACATGGACACTTTCTGCTACCCCCCTCCTGCACTGACCTCATAATCCCAGCTCCTTGGGGCTTTTTAGGCCTGAAACGTGGAGATGTTCTGTCAATGCAGCTGGTTCATGAGAGTGATGTTTGGGATTCTCCTCTCTTGCAGTCGACCGTCCTCCTGTTGAACCCTCGCAGTATGTCTCTGTTCCTCCAAAGAACCCTGACAAGATGGGATTTGATGAAGTAAGGAATCTATTTTGCTGCCATTGTCTTGTTTAATCTTCTTTATTACTTAGAGGATCCAGGTTCTCCTTGTAGCTAAGCTTCCACCCCTCTTGGGAGTGTATTATATTTTCACATAGTTAGCTCTTTCCCAGTCACTCATCTTTTGGACTTCAACTTTTTGCAAAGAGAAAATAGCCATCCTTATTTAGGGAGAAGTGCCAGGCTCAGGGAAGCAGAAGGGAAAGAGCTTAGGGAACATTCTTTCCCTCTGACATTTGCTGTGGAAAAATGATGCCAGTCAGGTCTGGGGGCACTTAGTACCTCCTACAAGGCCCCTGATCAGAAGTGCAGGTTTGTGTGCCAGGTAAGTGCCCAGGAACTCTTTGGGCTTTCTGTCTTGGTATGAATGTTTGTACCTCTGTGCTCAGCACTGAGGAGGCCACACCTCAAATACTGGGTTCAGTCTTGGGCCCCTCACTCCCAGAAGGACATTGACAGGCTGGAGCATGTCCAGAGAAGGGCAACAAAGCTGGGGAAGGGTCCAGAGTGCAAGTCTTATGAGGAGTTGTTGAAGCTGGGGTTGTTGAGCCTGGAGAAAAGGAGGCTCAGGGGAGACATTCTCCACAACTCCCTGACAGGAGGTTGGAGCCAGGTGAGTTCAGTCTCTTCTCCCAAGAAACAAGCAACAGGACAAGAGGAAAGAGCCTCAAGTTGTACCAGGGAAGGTTTAGTCTGGACATGAGGAACAATTTCTTCCTCACAAGGGTTGTCAGGGTCTGGCCCAGTCTGCCCAGGGCAGTGGTGGAGTCCTCATCACTAGAGGGGTTTCAAAGCCATGGAGATGTGGTGCCGAGGGCCACAGTTTAGTGGTGCCCTGGCAGTGCTGGGTTAACAGTTGGGCTTGAAGATCCTAAAGGTCTCTTCCAACCAAAATGTCTGTGTGATTCTATGTTTTAACACATGCAGGAGGTGGCAGAAGTGAGGCTGAAAACCAGTTTAACTCCCCAGTTGTTGAGCTGTTTCCTCTAAAGCTGACTCTGTAGAGCAGCTTAGCAGTCCTTCCATTGTGTGACAAATACTGGGGTTTTGGGAAACCTCTTCTGCTTTTTAAAAGGGAACAATTCATCTCATGCAAGAGAGACACTGGAGAGAGCCCAGAGCTGAGGGAGCAAGGCCCTCAGCTGGGTTCTAGCCCAACATGGGCATGTCCAGCAGCAATGAAAACTCTGCAGGCTGTCTCCTTACCAGGGCAGCTTGGAGCAGCTCTTGCCCTGCCCTGCTTTATCAACACATTTTTCTGCTACAGCCTTATGTAAAAGTGAACTACAAAAATGGTTGCTGATGCTGATAGTGCCCCAATACCCCACAGAAATTCCTCTCCTGACTCTGCCTAACATTGTGGAAAGAGCAGCCATTGAGGCCAGGAGGCTGGAGAGGGATCTGCTGAGCTTTAATTAACCAGTGTCTGTGTTCACAGCACCAGCAACCCCTGTGCCTGCAGCTGCCAGGGTGGCAGCGGCACCGTGACCGAGGGAGTTGTGGTGATCAGGGCAGCCTTTGTTTTCTTGCTGCATTCTCCTACATCTGTTTCTGTGCCTCCTAAAGCCTGAGCCTCATTTGGCTACATGTGTTTGAATGTCTTGTGTTTAGGCTGCAGCTGGTGTAGGTTTTTTCCATGTTGTCCTTTGTGGCTGCTCTTTATTTATCCAATTTATTATTTTTTTGCATTTGTACTGAGCTGGAATTTGATCTGCTTCTTACTAGGATGAGGTTTTGCTCCACAGGCTACAAGGCTGCACTTGTACTTGGCTGCCTGGGACTGAAAAATATCCCTGACCCTCTTGCAGTTTACCTGCAAATGAAGGTTTTGTTCCTCTGCCCTCCTCTGTCTCCTCAAGGCTTGGATGGATCCCTGCCTAGACAGCTCTGTTCCTGGTCCTGGCTCTCTGCTGGGACTTCTGCTCTGGCAGGGGTAGCAGCAGATTTTCAGTGCCCAGAGTAAATACAAAAATCCTCTCTTTGCTCTGTCCTCATACTTGGATTGTGGCCTCACTGATAATCCTAATTACAGGCAGTAGCAGCGTTGTGGGGAAGCGTGTGGGACAGTGTTCTTCTGGGACTGGAGTGGGAGATGGTCATTACTCAGTGTTTAAATCAAAACTTCCTATGTCTTTGGAAATTAGATTTGGCTGTAACTGGTCTCCTCTCATCCTCAAAAGAGCAAGTTTCCCCTGCAAACATCCATAAAAAGTAGTCACTAGAGAAAAAACCTCTGAGCTTTCAACTCAAAACAAACCCCATTTTTTTGGACAAATTCTAAGCAACCTGTAATGAAAACACACCCCGTGTTTCATCAGATCTGCTTTTCCCATGGGGCTGCTGGAGAAGGGTGGATGAGGAACCCTGTTTTCTTCCTTACTCCTGAGCCAGGAGTCTAATCTCTTTCTCTTCCACCCAGATTTTCATGATCAATCTGAAGCGTCGGAAGGATCGTCGGGATCGGATGCTGCGGACCCTCTATGAGCAAGAGATTGCAGTCAAGATAGTAGAGGCTGTGGATGGAAAGTGAGTTTGGGCTGGGCCTGCTGGTGTTGGCAAATGTCAGTGTGGTTCAGAGGAAGATGAAAATCAGGCTAAAATCCCAGCAATTTCTGTGAACTGTAAGGCTTGCAAGCACAAGGAGTGAAAGTGGTGGAGAGCTATTATCTCCTGGGAAGATTGTCCCTCCTGCTAAGCTGCTGTGCTACAGCACACCCTGTGTGGTGGTTTGACCTTGGCTGGATGCCGGGTGCCTACCAAGCTGCTCTGTGACCTCAACCCCCCCTAGCTGTACTGGAAAAAGGAAAATAAGATGGAACTAGTAGGTTAAGACAATGATAGTTTAATGAAAAACAAAGCAAAGCCAGGTGTGTGGAATCAAAGGAAAACTGAGGTTTATTCCCTACTTCCCGTCAGCGGGTGATGTCTGGCTCTTTTTGGGAAGCAGGGTGGTGTGGTGGTTGCTCTGGAGGACAAGCAGATGCCACCTTTCTTCCCCCTTTTCCTAACTTTTATTATTAAGTTGATGTCATATGGTATGGAGTATCCCTTTGGTCAGTTTGGGTCAGCTGCCCCAGTTGTGTCCCCTCTCAAGATCACCCCATTCCAGTGCAGGGGGGATATTGGAAAACCATCCTTGGTGCTGTGTGAGCCCTGCCCAGCAGCAGCCACAACAGGGGGGTGTGACCAGCACCTTCCCAGCTCCCACTGAAAAGCACAGCACTGGGAGGGCTGCTGTGGTGAAAATTAACTCTTTCAGACCCAATACACCCTGACACAACCCTTTCCAAGCTGACTTTAAGGTGTTAAGACCTTTTTACAGTGAGAAGTGGAGGCAGAAATTTTTGGTCTGGGAGTTGCTAAAAAGCCTCAGGGAGGAGGAACCCACCTGCCATCTAGTGGTCTTTGAGACTTGGGTTCTCATCAAGACCTCTTAGAAAAATAATCTGAGCCAAGCACCTGCCAAGGTGATGGTTCCACAAAAAGTCATTGGCAGAGTTAAGGATATGATTTTATAGCTTGATTTAGAAATGTAAACCAGGAAGTTTATTTGTCTCGTGTTTTTGAGAGAAACAAGGACAGGAGTTTCTCAAGATACCTTTTTTTTTTTCTCTGAACTTCAGCAGCATTTCCCATGTTGGGCGCATCTGTGTCTGACCCAAATGTACTGTTTATTTTGTTTATTTTTTTTTTATGAAATGATGATGGATATTCTCTCTTTCTCAGAGCACTGAACACAAGTCAGCTCAAAGCTCTCAGCATCGATATGCTGCCAGGCTACCGGGACCCATACTCCTCCAGGCCCCTGACCAGGGGAGAGATTGGCTGCTTCCTTAGTCACTATTACATCTGGAAGGAGGTGAGGAGCCTGTGGGTGCCTCAGGGTTCCTGCGGGAACCAGCACAGGGCAAGTGCACAACCAGTTCTGGCAGAGCTGAGTTAATGGTTGCACTTGATCATCTGTGATTCCAGGGCAGTACATTTGGCAATGCAGGTTTCTGGAAGCATTGAATGGAACTGTTCTTGGTTTGTAGGGTCCTGATCATGCAGAGGGGTTTGCTCACAGTCTTCAGCTTTCTCATCTCTGATTTCCATTTGCCAATAGCTCCAAGGAATTTTTATCAGAATAATTTCACAACTGGTTTTGCAAACCATCCAGTAGCCTGCTTGGAGCAAGTCTGGAAGAAAGGCAAGAAGGTTTTTGAGAATAAATGGTGTTAAAAAAAAAAGTGGGTTTTTTTTCCTCTTGTTCTACATTTAGACTGAAATATGTTCCAGTGGCTCTGCAGACTGGCTTGGCATATTATAAATATTCTTAACAGTCGTGGCCTCTGTTACCTGAGCTAAAAGATCTTGTTTTGGGTGGTAGAACTGTAGCTTCTTTCTGTCTCTGATCACCTGGGGAGTGACACCTGAGGGGATCTGGGCTGTGTTTCAGGTGGTGAACAGAGAACTGGAGAAGACGCTTGTTATTGAGGATGATGTGCGCTTTGAACACCAGTTCAAAAGGAAGCTCATGAAGTTGATGGATGACATTGAACAAGCCCAGCTAGACTGGGAGCTTATGTAAGTAACTGGCCCTCAGCCATCTAGAATCTTCTGGGAAGACAGGGGAGGTCAGTGTCTGCTCTGTCATGATAGACATGCAGGTTAATTCTGGAGTGTGGGGAAAGGTGGCAGAGACTTCTTGGTGCCTTTTCCTATCAGGACAGAGCTACCTCCTGGGGCAGGCTGATGCTGATCCCAGTGAGTACCATTACTGGTACCAGATACCAGTGCTGAACCCACTGAATACCATTACTGCCCTTTGTAGGCAGTGCTGGCTGATCTCAGCAGTGTCTGGAGATTTTGCTGTGATAGTGATATTGACACAGCTCAGTCCTGAGGCTTGGACCATGTGAGCTTGGTCAGAGATTACTTCTTGGATTGACATTTTTCCCTTCTCTGGTTGACATGAACAGTTGTATGGTCCCAATTGCTGCAGATTCCCTTTGGTTCCAATTTCCATGGTCTTTTCACCCTTTAAGCTACATTGGCCGCAAACGGATGCAAGTGCAAGAGCCTGAGAAAGCAGTTCCCAATGTCAGGAACCTGGTGGAAGCTGATTACTCCTACTGGACCCTGGGCTATGCAATCTCTTTCCAAGGGGCTCAGAAACTCATCGGAGCTGAGCCTTTCAGCAAGATGCTGCCCGTAGATGAATTTCTGCCAGTCATGTACAACAAGCACCCTGTGTAAGTAGGTTGCCTTTGTTGATGGGGTCAGTGTGAGCTGGGTCTTGCTGAATCATCTTGGGGCAGATCATGTTGATGTGGCCCGGCTGGTGGGGGCTGGGGCTGCTCCTCCCCCTGACAGAGGGACTGGGACAAGCTTGAGAAGTGGGCCAATGTGAACCTCATTGGTTCCCCAGGGCCAAGTGCAATGTACTGCACAAGGGTTGGGGCAATGCCCAGTATCAGTGGAAGCTGGGCAATGAAGAAATTTGGAGCATCCCTGTGGAGAAGGGTGGTGGGTGGACGTAATCTAGCACTGTGCTCACAATCCAGAAGCCAAAGGCACCCTGGGCTTCATCCCCAGCAACATGGGCAGCAGGGAGACCCCCCTGCAATGCTGGGTGCAGCTCTGGAGTCCTCAGCACAGGAGAGACAGGGACTGTTGGAGCAGGCCCAGAGGAGCCCCAGCTGGGGGAGGCTGGAACCCCTCTGCTGGGAGGCCAGGCTGAGAGAGTTGGGGTTGTTCATCCTGGGGAACGCTCCAGGAAGACCTTCTTGTGGCCTTTCTGTACTTCAAGGAGCCTGTCAGAAAGATGGGGACAGACTTTTTAGCAGGGCCTGTTGAGACAGGATGGTGGTTTAAAACTAAAAGAGGGAGATTTAAACTGGAGAGAAGGAAGAAATGTTTATGCTGAGGTTGGTGAGACCCTGACCCAGGTTGCCCAGAGAGGTGGTCAATGTCCCATCCCTGGAACCATTCCAGGTGAGGTTGGCTAAGACTGAGCAACCTGCTCTAGTTGCAGATGTCCCTGCTCAGTGCAGGGGGTTTGATGAGATAATCTTGTAAGGTCCCTTCCAACCCAAGCTGTTCTATCTTTCTGTGATTATTTGGTTGTCTGCAGCATTGCTCCTGGTGCAGGTGAAAGGAGGTGACAGAACTGCTGCAGAGGGGTTGTGTTCCCTGTCTGGTGTAGGACCAGGTATGAGGTGGTTATGAGACTCTTGGCTATTACTGGTAATGGTTGTTTAGCTTGTGTGTGGTGGTAGGGCACGTGGTTCTGGGTGTAGAGAGTCAGAACCCACCCCAGCAACTACCTCCACTTCCTGGGACCTGTTTGCTCACTGGCTTGTATCTCACAGTTCCACCAGTGGCCCTGATGAACCTTCTCTGTTTCTGGTGATTTTTTTTCTCCTCTTCAGAGCGAAGTACATGGAATACTATGAGTCCAGAGACTTGAAAGCTTTTTCAGCAGAACCCCTGCTTGTTTACCCCACCCACTACACTGGGCAGCCAGGCTACCTCAGTGACACAGAGACCTCAACCATCTGGGACAATGAGACCGTCTCAACAGACTGGGACAGAACACACTCCTGGAAATCTCGGCAGCAGGGCAAGATCCACAGCGACGCTCAGAACAAGGATGCTTTGCCTTCCCAGTCATCTCTCAACACGCCGTCCTCCAGGGATGAACTATGACTGCCTGCTTGCCCTGGGACTCTGACAGCTGAACCTGCCTCACACTTTAGCTTATCACCCTTGAAAGTTGTAGAGCAGCTCTTCATGTGGTCTCCTTCCCACTGCGTCGAATGGCAAAGCCCTGTGGTTGGACCTGACAAGGAACCAAGCCGCTTAGGACTGGGTGGGAGATAAAGGAGGAAAAAAAAAAGAACAAGTGTTCCAGACTGGCAGAAAAACAAGGCAGAGATCTGAACAAGAGCCCTCAAGAGCTTTTGTGACAAACCAACCTTGAATGACGTCTTTCTACAGCTCCTCGTGTAGAATTACTGTATTTATAAAGATTAATATATAGAGGTGTACAAGTGTCAATACCTTTCTGAAGAGTTGTACCTGGGCTACTGTGTAACCATTACTCCTTGTAGGTTTGTAGGCTTTCAGAACCACCTTCATGGAGAGAAACTGCTTTTGGGCTATTTGGCTTTGTTTTCAAAAGGGATCCCTGGTTCCCAGAACTGTTACTGCTCTGGAGCAGTGCTCCTCGTGTAGTGTCTTCTCCCTCATCACACCTCCATAGAAAGCTACTGCTGGCCTCCCCTCCAGAAACTTCAGAACTTGATAGATCCCATCTAAACAGGCTTCCAAATCCAGAACTGGTGTCTTGGCATGTCCAAAGGCTCGGATGCTAGCAGAGGAAGTGAAGGGTGCTGGGGGTATTGGTCTCTGCACTGCCCGCAAGGAACACAAGGTGGAGTGAGTCCATGTCCTGTCCTGCTTCACCCCTGCCTCCACTGACTCCTTCAGGAAAACAAAGCCTGGCAACCTATTCACAGGCCTCTTGAAACAGACCATAAAACCGAATACAGGAGCTTGACATTTCACAAGTTTGGTTACAGACTGCTTAACAGAATCCTTAGAAAGCCAAAGCAACTACAGAAATGGCAGCCCCGACAGAACTGTGTGGTGCAGGACGGAAAGGCAACTCGCCTGGATATTTGTTCACGTGAGGAGCAAATTGGTCTTTTTTTTGTTGTTGGGATGAGTTCTGATGTACTTGCTGTTGGCTTACATGTCAGCAGATAATGATGTTTTGGGGTGGGTTTTTTTGGTTATAAGAACCAAACAACAACAAGAAGAAGAAACAAGCCCCGTTTCTCAGCGTCCAGGTGCTCACGGACTGCACTGCAGCAGCTCAGCTGGCAAAGACCTCAAGCTCTGGGCTGCTGGGGCAGTGGGACGATCCTCTAGAGACTCACCTGCTGGCAGAGCTGTGCAGTTGAGTGTGTGTGGTTGGTTTGTTGTTTGGGGGGGTTTTTTTTGTTGGTGTGGGGTTTTTTTGGTTGGGGTTTTTTTTTTGTTTGTTTAAATTTTTGTTTGTTTTTTAATAATTACTGATCAATGTTGTGCTTTGTGCTCAAGAAGTCATGTTATTACCTGTCAGCTGGTCTGATAATACATAGAACTTGGTGCAAGATGAGCAGCTATGTGTAGTCTTCATTGGGTGGGAGTAGCTTTGGTCAGGGAAGGACGGTTCAGGAGGGGTTGTTTTTTTTCAGCTGTGTCACTCTACTCCAGAGTCACTGGCCATAGAAATGTTTCTGTTCTGCAACTAAACAGGCTGCCCAGGGCAGTGGTGGAGTCCCCATATCTGGAGGGGTGCTGAGGGACATGGTTTAGTTATGACCTGGCAGTTCTGGGGTAATGGCTGGACTTGATGATCTTAAAGGTCTCTTCCACCCTAAATGATTCTGTGATTCTGCCAGCTGGAAGCTGTGTTCCCTCTGCTGTCCAGGCTGAAGCAGGTGTCCGTGAGACATGGTAAGTATGGAGAGCAGGTCTGCTATAGGTTATCATGCACAGGCTGGGTTATTCCTCTCTGACAAACTTTCATCTCTTTCTCAGGTCTCACTTTGAGGGTCAGGTCTGACCTGGTTGAAGCAGTGCTGAGCATGCCCATCCCAGAGATGTTGGTAAGAAACCTTCAGAACCAGGAGAGCTGGGCAACTGCTGGAGCTGAACTGGGAAGGATGTATCAGAAGACCAAGGCCCTTCCAACCCAGAACTGCTCTGTGTGCTTGGGTCCTGCTGGGCTCCTGGGTGGTGATGTGAGCAGCAGCTTTTCTGCTGCCCCTTTGGGCTCTGCCCTGGGGACTACTGGCCAGGGAGGAAATACAACATGGATGGGTTTGGTTGGGTGGTTTTCAGCTTTGGTTTGGTTTTAAAGGAGGGATTTAAGTTTCCCTACTTTTTTTTTTTAATTTACTGTAACTCATTCAAATTATTGAAAAGGTCTCTGCATCACCTGCCCAAGCCACTGAGCTGCCTTGAGTCCCACCCATGTGCTGCAGGCAGGGGCACAAGCCTGGCACTGACCCATGGGTAGAGATGCTGTATGGATGGGTCAGCCTGGTCACCTCACAGGGGACAGGGATCTTGGGAAGTGATGCTGTTGGTGGAGCTGGTTTGGCTGCTCTGAGGATCTGAGTTTTACATCAATTCCCTTAAGCAGAGTGGTAGCAGTTTATTACAAATGTGCTGACAAGGGGGCAGGAGTGTTGGGTTTGGGAGTTTTCCTCCTGTGTTGTGGTTTTAGTGCTGCTGGAAGCAAGTGGTTCAAGGAGCATGATGGTGAAGGAAAAAAAACCAATCTTATTTCCTGCAAGGGTGGCAGAGTCTGGCCCAGGCTGCCCAGAGAGGCTGTGGAGTCTCCTTCTCTGGAGAGCTGCCAAACCCACCTGGACAATGTGACCCTGGACCCCCTCATAGAATCATAGAATCATAGATATTAGGGGTTGGAAGGGACCTAGAAGATCATCTAGTCCAACCCCCCTGCCTGA
>JANHGL010025512.1:8944-29680 GCA_024611195.1 Ceyx melanurus
CTGCTCAGGCAGGGGGGTTGGACTAGATGATCTTCTAGGTCCCTTCCAACCCCTAATATCTATGATTCTATGATTATCCTGGAGTGGGGTCACAGGGACTCCTCTGGGACTTCCTTGTCCTGCACTCCTCTCTCCCATGATACTGCCCCACCTTTCATATTGTGCCTTGAAAGTGTCCAGCCTTGCAGGTGGGTAGGAAAGTTCCCTGAGTGTGCTGGGTTGTGGCTTTACCCTCAACTTTGTCCTCCCAGGAGCAGCCAGGCTACTTGCAAGGTTTCTGTCTTCAAGGCTCAGACTCAGTCCAGTTTTTGATGAAGCAGCCCATCTCCTGGGCTTTCCTGCTGCTTGTGCAGAGTGCTGGCCATGGCTGTCCTGTCCCCAGACTGCTCCTGCTGCTGTCTGTGGCCCCTTCCCTGTCTAGACAGCTCTGCTCCTTCTCTCACTCTGTTTTCATTGTAAGAGCCTCCTCATAAATCTCTGCTTCTTAAATCTCCACTTCAGGACACTCTTTGTGCTGCTCTTTCTCTTGAATATTCCCTACTTCCTCTCCCACCAATATGGTTACAAGTTTGATCCCTACCCTCTGTGATGGGAGATGGGGAGGTGCCATTTCTCACCACGTGACAGGGAGGTGACCTTCCTCACCACATCTGCCTTCACAGTAAGAACCCAGTCCATCTACAATGAAAGCTTCACTTAAGTGACCATTTTGGCCCCTAAACTGTGTGTGCCTCACACCCTTGGGCTTCCCATGATGGTGCTTGTGGCTGTGCTGCAGGTGGACAATGCCCAGGCGTTCATTTGGCTGTCACAGCTCCGGCACAGATGGTCAGATGAGGAACAGCACTGCTTTGCCAACATCTGTGATGCCCAGTTCCTGTACTCCTATGAGTATCTTGGCAACACCCCTCGGCTTGTGATCACTCCACTGACTGACAGGTGAGTCCTGGGACATACCCTCATAGCTGTGCTTTCCCCATTCACTTAGGGAAAGAGGTGCCAATCAATCAAGGATGGCTTTAGTTTGGACAGCCTCATCTCTCCTGTGATTTCTTTGTGTCCCAGTGAGCTGGTGGCAGAGCTGTGACTCTCACCTGGTTTGTGATTTAATGGTGGTACCCTCTGATCCCAAGGTGGGATGCAGCTCACAGAATAAGATGCTCCCTTGCAGGTGTCTGCCTGTGCAGAATATGTCCAGGACCCATAGAGCAGGTGAGTCTAGAAAGCTTTCATCCACTCTTGAGGTAGACACCTACCACTTGGTTCAGGTGTCTAGATGGGGACGCTTAGGGTCACTTGCAATACTTTGCAATGTCCCATCTGGCTTCCAACTGCCAATCCAGAAGCATGCAAGTCTACTGGGGACCCCTTGTCATATCTTTCCAAACTATGTGACATTTCAGTAGCCAGAGCATCTCAGAAGGCTCTAGTCACCCATGTCACCCCATACGTTGTCAGATTTTCTTGGCCATATCAACTTTGGCTTATGCAGGGAGCATAGACACCACATGTGGGCATCTCCCTGGTGCCCATCAGCAGCAAGATGCAGAAGCTTTGGGGTTTTCTACAGAATTGAGTGGGGTCATTCATAGGCCATCTGAGCAGGTTTCTGTCAGTGGTGGGGAATGGGATCCTTTGGTCTAGAGAGCACTGGGAAGCTAAAAGAAGGTCTTCCATAAGAGCTGACCTTTTCTGGGATATGCCAAATATCAGTGGGCAGTAGGAGGATCCAAAGCAAGTGCAACCGTGACTTGAAGAGGTTAGGCAGACCTTGATGGAAGAAAGAAGGGCGGGGCAGAGGTGGTAATTAATGCCCAAGAGGACTTTCAGCTTAGACATGCACAACTGCTCCTGCACAGCTTTTCAGAAGAAAGGTTCTCCCACGGGCATTGCTTCTCCGTTGGACCAAATCTCAATCTCTTTCCTTCTCTCCTTAATTGTTCCCTATGAAAGATGTTACATCACCCTGACCCAGTCACTGCACCTGACTATGAGTGGAGCCCCTGCAGGCCCTGCAGGCACTGGCAAGACAGAGACCACAAAAGATTTGGGGCGAGCCCTGGGCATCATGGTGTACGTGTTTAACTGCTCTGAGCAGATGGACTACAAGGTACTGATCCCACGTGGGGCTGGGGATGCTCAGGACCCCATCAGACCTGGAGGATGAGAGTAATCCAGATGAGATCACTTTGATCCATCACCTCTCCTCAAATCCCTGCTATGTTCCTTCTGCTGAACACCTTTTTCTCCTCCTCCTTTTTTCCTCTAAGACTTGCACAGGGTTATGCAGGAGGCAGAGACTCAAAGTGTCCTCTCTGCCTCATTATGCCTTTCCCTTCCCTTCTGGAGTTAGATTCCATGAGGAATGCTTCCAAAATGTTGACCTGTTGAGGTGAAGACTGTGCTGATGCTTCAACCCTGGCGGTTTCTTCTTGGCATGCTCACAGGCTGGCAGGCCCCAGCATGGGAAGGAACCTGTCCTGGTTTACTCAAGGTCTGCAATCAGGATAAGACCAAAATGTGCTGAACCTTCAGCCCCTGCAGAATGCTGAGTTGTTGGGCTGAGTATTACTCTCCCAGTCTACATGGTACCATGATGTTGGTAGCCTCAGATGATATTTTATTCATCTCCTGGGCTCTCTCAGGATGAGGGCCTGTCAGTAGCTGGGCACAGGTGACCTTTAAATGAAATTAGTGCACAGGGATATCAAGAAAGTGCAATTAGCAAATCAAATGGCAAACTGTTCAGAGCTATAAATATTCTAATTGAGTCGTGCCTGTCTTTCCCTGCACTTTCCTAAATACCCACAATAGACTCCAAATTGCTATAAATAAACAGGCTGGGAAGTTTGCTGGAGTTGATTCCATTTGTGATTTCACTCTTGTAATTAATGCATTTATTTATTTTTCAGTCTTGTGGGAATATTTACAAAGGCCTTTCCCAGACAGGAGCCTGGGGCTGCTTTGATGAATTCAACAGGATCTCAGTTGAGGTCCTTTCTGTGGTTGCTGTGCAGGTAAGTGGAGAAAAGCTTGTGAGAAAGTACAAAGGAGGCAGAACCACACTGCACCCTTGGAGAGAGGGGAAATGCAGGAAAGGTGTGTGGCCAGGTTCTGTTTGTGGTGTAGGCAGATGAAGGATTCCATCCCAGGATTAAAGATGTGAACATCACAGCACCAACAGAATGCTGTAAATGTTTTTATCACTTCTTTCCTTCCCCCAGCTGCAGCATTTGTGTTGAGGCAGCTCTTTACAGCATCTTCTCCCAGATCTGAATTCTTGGTGGATTGGTACCAAGTGCCTCAGCCTTTCCTCCTAAGAAAGATGTTCCAATCATTCTCATAGCCTCTCTTGAAGTATCTCTAGTATTTCCCTGTGTCTCTTTAATTGGGGAGATCAGAACTGGACACAGGACTCCAGAGGTGGTCTCACTGTGGCAGAGTAGAGAAGGAGAAGAACCTCCCCAGACCTGCTGGCCACACTCTTCTTTATGTGCCCCAGGAGCACCATTGGCCTTCCTGGCCACAAGGACACATTTCTGTCCCATGGGTAACTTACTTTTCACCAGGAATCCAAGGTCCTTTTCCATGGAGCTGCTTTCTGCCAGGTCTGCCCCTCACCTGTACTGGTGTTTAGTGGTATTCCTCCCCAGCTGTAGGACTCTACACTTATCCTTGTCAACTTCATTGCCTTTCCCCAGCTCTCCAGCCTGTCCACATCTTGCTGGATGACAGCTGAGCTCTGGTGTATCAGCCACTCTTCCCAGTTTAGTATCATCAGCAAACTCTGTCCCCTCTCTTGGCTCCCCCACCTTCTTAGCTCAGAATTTCAGTGCATTGGGATCTCTGTGAAATGGCTTTGGAGGGTCTTCCAGGCCAAGTGGCAGAATTCCTGTGAGGAATGCAGCAGATGCTGTGGAGATCCTAAATCACATTGGCATCCTCTAAAAACACCAGGGAAATCTAGCTGTGGAGTGGTTTGGGTGGAGGGTGGATGCTCACCTGCACTGTCCACACTAAAAGAGCTCTGATAGGAACAGAGCTGAAAGTTTTGAGCCCTGGGGGACTTCAGTGCTGAAAACTGAGGTGCCAAAGTATGTAAGATCTTCCAGAACCATGTGTCAGCTGAGTGAAGATTTTAGTGCCTCAATATCTAAGGTGATAAATTCTTCCCAGACCCCCTTTTGGGAGCCAGTGTTGCAGAAAGAAAGATCTAGATCCCAGAAGTTTCTCCACTTTAGCAACTCTTTAGGTCAGAGATGTTGTTTTGAACCCCTCCATGAACTCCTTACTCTTCTCATCTGTCTTTCACTTGTAATTGGTACCTTATGTGACATCCCAGAGAAGCCCCAGGCGGGTACAGGAGTTTATGTATCATTCCCTCTCAATTTCTCTTCCGTCAGGTTCTAGTTGAAAGTTGTCATTGAAAAAATAATAATAATACCAAAAAAAAATAGTCTTTGAGGATCTTAAAATAAAAAGGGAAGCTGAACAAAAGAAGCCCAGATATGACTCAACTGCTAATGATTCCCTGGCTCCTGGCTGGAGCACAGCATCTGAAGCAAGCAGCACGGCTGTCATTCCATCATCGTGTCTCCTGGCTGCTATTAGGAGTGTAACCATGGTGATGTTTAATTGGCTGTCTTAGTCATGCAGCTAATGTCGATATGGTTCCTTACAGAGAAAAAATTCGATTAATTTCTTCACTTTCAGATGGCAAACAGCACTGAGGTTAGAGTAGTGAACAGAGAGAGAGAGAGCTTTCTCCCTCTGCTGTTTGCAGAAAGGTGATCCAGCTTTAATAAACTTTTGGAAGATGAGGAAGGAGAAGAACAAAGCTGCAATCAGGCAAATATAAAAGACAATATGAGTTAGTGAAGGTGTCAGGGGAGGTCTCACAGCTTCTACCTTGTGGTTTTAGTTTTAAATTAAGCTTCTGACATTCCACAATCTTTATAAAGTGAGATCAAGTGATGAGTTTGCAATTAAGGTGAGGCCAGGTTTATTGGGAAATGCTACTTCTTTTCTGGACCTAGTCCAGAAGGAACAGAGCAGGCAGTAGAGAGTTTGTCATGAATAGCATTGGTACGTGGGGAGAGGTGAAGGTGGGTGGTGGTAATCAGGGACCTGTATTGGATCAGACTCTTGGGAGGGCATTTGGGTATTGGCTGTGCTGTGGAAACCTGCACATAACCTCATGCATCTGGCCTCCTGTTACACTGGGAAGTTGAAAGAGGTGATTTAGCCTTCGGTGGTGTTTTTTTTCCTGTGAGGTGTGCTGAGATGTGTTGTACAGGTGATGTCAAAAGCCAAAGTGAGATGCAGGTGGCTCTGAGGGCTTTTCTGGACCATGTCCATCATTGTCTTACGGAGCAAAGGTGCAAATTTTTGCAACTCCTTTGCAGTTTGGCTGCTAAGTCTCTTCAGCTCCCTTTTCTGCTTTGTCAGGCTTTGATTGCGACTGATGGGAGATTGATATTGCCACACAAATTTACCCCACACCATGTATACTGATTTACAGTCAGTAAAGAACCAAACCAGTGGTAAGCTCCCTTTGTCATTAGGCCTTATGTAAGGAGGGCAGCACTGCTGGCTGGTGTGCTTTTCATAACTGACCACAGATAGTCATGGTGTTTTGGTTCCTAGGTGAAGAGTGTGCAGGATGCAATAAGGGAGAAGAAGAAATCCTTCAATTTTCTTGGAGAAGACATTAAGTTAGTACCCTCAGTGGGCATTTTCATCACCATGAACCCTGGTTATGCAGGACGAACCGAGCTACCTGAGAATTTAAAGGCTCTCTTCAGGTGAGTCCAGGTCAAGGTTTGTGACCTGTATTGTAAGACTGGCAGAAATTGTCTTTTGGAATATCCAGGTTCGACTTCATTAACTTGGGGAATTCACTTGTATTGAGGTTTCACAGATAGTTTCATCCTCGTGCACAGACTGGGCAAACTTGCTCTGTCCCTTGCAATGGGAAAGGCAGGGTGTGAACTGGCTCAGAGAAGAAGACATGGAAGATAAAGCTGCAAATCCACTGGCCTTAAGATCTATAGTCAAGAAATACTTGTTCTGCAATCTTTTCTTGCCTGTTTTTTAGGCCATGTGCAATGGTTGTGCCAGACTTTGAGCTGATCTGTGAGATTATGTTGGTGGCTGAGGGATTCATTCAGGCCCGGGTGTTAGCCAGGAAGTTCATTACTCTGTACCAACTCTGCAAAGAGCTCCTTTCCAAGCAGGTGAGCATCCTTCTTCTGTTGTTGGATGGTATAATGAAGCCTGTTCATCTCCAAAATCAGCAGGAACATGGTGCTCAGCTCCATGGCTGAAGCTTCACAGCTTTTCTTTAATGGCTGAATTTACACTTGCAGCCAGGAGAAGAGAAGGTTTGTGATCAATGAGAGCAATGAAATTTTTGAACTGCTTTACTGTAGGATCTGCAGAGACAAAAGCACTTGACCATTAATGGGAGCTTTTTCAGTGGGCTCAAATGCCAATGTCTTCCTACACAAGAGTCAGCTGTTGGGCTTAGAGAGAGAGTCTTAACAGAGCAGAAATACAGAATTGCTGTTGACTTAGGAATTCCTCTCAGGCTTTTTTGTGGTCCTTGTTCAGCAGTGTCCTTACTGACCCCTGCTTGGTGCCCTGCCTGTGGGACAAGCATGCCTGGCAAGCTTGTGATGGGCAAGATGGACAAACTTGGATCTTTGGGGCCTCAGAATGGACAAACAAAACTTTCACCTTGGTATCTCCTGAAGATGCAGGGCTCTGTCTGGCCTTGTTTTGGCTGCTTTATCATTTAGGTAAAACAAATTGCTTAGGTCTCTGGAGTGCAAGTCCTGCTGACTCACTGCCAACTCTGAGCCCACGTAAAGTATTAACAGCTGAACTGTTTGACTCTTGGGTACTGTCCCTGATGGAAATCTCACCTACTGAAATACAAACCAGGTAACTCAGGCTGGTCAGAGGTCTCTGGTCACAGTGCAACTAACAGATCGGGATCAGTTTCCATTTCTGATGTGTTCTGAAAGTGTGGAGCTGCTGTGCACCACCTGCATGGTGCTGTGCTATCTCAGCATCAACTCACTCCTCCTTTCTCCCCCATGTAGGATCACTACGACTGGGGCTTGCGTGCCATCAAGTCAGTGCTAGTTGTTGCTGGCTCCCTCAAGAGGGATGACCCCGAGCGACCCGAGGACCAGGTTCTGATGCGCTGTCTTCGTGACTTCAACATCCCCAAGATTGTCACTGATGATGTGCCAGTATTTATGGGGCTCATTGGGGATCTTTTCCCTGCTCTGGATGTGCCTCGGAAGTGTGACCTGAATTTTGAATCATTTGTGAGGCAGGCTGTGCTGGACCTCCGGCTGCAGGCTGAGGACAACTTTGTGCTCAAAGTATGACCAAGAGATCTTCTGCTCTACCTATCTCACCACCAGACCATTTGGGTTTGCTCAACCATTGGTTCTATAAAGTGGGTTCTGCACAATATTCCCCCCTTGGGCAGACCTTGATGAGTGGCAGTCAGATGCAGTTGTAGCTGCCCCTAAAGCCAGGTACAAGCACAGACTCAATGTTTTCAAAGGGGATGACTTTTGTAGGCTCCTGAAAGTGTGACCACAGGAGAGCAGAGTCTCTTTGGCTAATAGCTGTCAGATGGAAAAAGTTCTGGAGGTTTTTCTCCAGCCTGAGGATTTCACCCATCGTGATTAGACTGGCCCTGACAAACTCGATGTCAAACCCTGTTGTTATTGGAAATAACCCTGGGTTATTTCCTACAGAAGAGGTGAAATGGGAGCTGCTTTGTAGATCTGAACTTCAGTTTGGCACCTTTTGCTAAAATATGAGTGTTTTTTCTCAGGTGGTGCAGCTGGAGGAGCTGCTGACAGTCCGTCACTCTGTCTTCGTGGTGGGTACCGCAGGCACAGGCAAGTCACAGGTGATGAGATCTTTGCACAGGACTTACCAGATAATGAAGAGACGTCCTGTCTGGACAGACCTCAACCCTAAGGCAGTCACCAATGATGAGCTTTTTGGCATCATTAACCCAGCAACGAGAGAATGGAAAGATGGTAAATGTGTTTTCATGCCTGAATCTGTGGATGGTGGGTCCTTTGCAGGCAGGTCTGAAAGCCCAGATCTTGTTTGCTGCTCACAGCCACGTGAGAGTTTGTTGTTGAAAGGATATTTAGCCTTTTTAATCTTCTGATGGAAAATCTATGATTCTGTGTATCATAAACCTGCCTTTTCCTATTGCCATAAGAATGATTATCTTGTCCATTAACACCAACACTTACTAGTTCCTAAATGGGGCATGTAGCTTTTGGGGTTTGGCTGAACTGGTGTTGAAAGGAGTTCCCCTCCTGCTCTATGGTGTGCTTTTGGACCCCCTGAAATGTGCCAGACCCAAGTTTCCATAGCTGGTAGCACACACATAGCAGCCTTAAAGTGGTTTTCCACTTACTATTGCTACCTGATCTCTGTAGCACACCAGCTCTTGCTGGTCTGTTGATCCTGATGGCTCCTGAGGAAAATAAGCATTTCAAACTTGCTGAAAGATTACAGAAATCTGGAGTGAAAACGGTCAGTTGTGACTAATACAGAAAGGCAGCTTTGATTTATGTGTGCTGTTTTGAGAGGTGTGGGGGAGGTAAGGGAAGATGTTGCCATAAATCATCCTTGGCCACAAGTCCACCAGGAGATGAGCTGCCACCCACCTCCCCTGGCACCTGCCAGGGCTCCCTCCTGACCCCCTGCTTTGCCCAATACCAGGGTTAACTTAATTACAATTAGAGACCCTAAATCAAAATGACAGAAGGAAGTGTGGGATAAAGCCTGAAGTCTGCAGATTGGCTGCAGCAGTGACTGCAGATCAAGGACTGTGGGTGGCACTGAACAGCAGGAGGGATGTTTTACAGGTGGCTCTCCAGTAGTTTCCAAGCTTTAATATTTTAAGGACACCTCTCTGAGGTTTCATGGCAGATACTTTCTGCATTAACCATTCCTGAATATGTTATTTCTTGCTGTCCAAAACCAGCCAGGCAGTCTTCACCACAGCCTAACAGGAGGTGATGTGTTCCCTTACGGATCAACTCCTTTTCTTTTTCCTGTTTTCATCCTGTCACTCCTTCTGTTGTCAGGCATTGAAAAGGTTGTAGATGTCAGATGGCAAAAGGCCCCACGAGGAAATCTTAAAAGTGTTCTTTGTAGAGCCAAACTCTTCTTTTAAATCCCAAGAGCTCTCTGTGATGTGAATACACAGGGTCAGGAGAGCAGCACTTTCCTCTCCTCTGCTGTTATAGTGCTCTGAGACAGGGGCTATTTCTGACACTAATGACATTGAGCTGTTTTCAAGGCATGTGCCCAACATGTGAGGGACTGAGTAGAGGCAGAGCCAGTGAAGTGTTGGGTTTTTTTTTTTGACCCAAGCTCAGAATTGGTACCTGTGTCAGGTGAGCTGCTCTGCATTTGTTATACATTGGTTGTGTAACACCACTGGTGTCCCTGACCTGTGCCACAAAAATGGCTTGTCCTGGAGAAAAAAAAAGTGCACTTGTCCCAGTTCACCTTTTTTTTTAATGTTTGCCTGATGTTTTTTCATGAAGACCAGTGTCTCCCAAGGTATTTTCACGTGTAGAGGAGAGCACTAGTTTTGTGGAGCTTTCATTTGCTCTGCAGTGCTGATGCTCTATTCCCAGCCTTCTTGCTCTTCTTAACATTCATTATTTACTCCCCTCGAGACACTGTATCCTCTCTGTCTCCTTGATTTTACTGACATTTTGTTCTGTCATTCAATGTCGTTCCGTGCTTGTTCTCCCCTCAATCTCTCCAAAGCCAGGACCCAGCTTTTAGTGCATCTTGATTTCCCTGATAGACTTCAAGCCACACAAAAAGATAAATAAAGAAATTAATTAATAAGAATTTGGAAGGCATATTCAGGTGGTTTTCTCACACTGTGTAATTCATGCCTTCTACTTCTGAGTCGCTGCTCTTTGCTTTTCCTATCCCTTATGATTCTTGGTGGGAATGAAGCTTGTGTGTAGGTCTGCAGACTTTTTCATTGTAATGGTTTTTTTTTTCTTCAAAGCAGACTAGTCCCTTATCACGATACAGTCACATTTATATACAGATACCTAGACTTCTGCTTACTTAAGTGGAAAGAATTAATTAGGATAACTTTTTGTAAGTTGTTAGAGAAAGCTGGTGGAGCAAGTGGCAACTTCAGTGTTCACCAACATATTCCTGTCACCCTGGCAGGACTGTTCTCATCAATCATGCGAGAGCTGGCCAATATCACACACGATGGTCCCAAGTGGATGGTACTAGATGGAGATATTGATCCAATGTGGATTGAATCTCTTAATACGGTGATGGATGATAATAAGGTAATGAATATAAGTTGAAGAAGCAGGTATTCCTTGGCTGTGGGGGGTGATTCAGCCTGTGAGAAATGCAGATGCTGAAATAACACATCCCAGAATCACGCAGTTGTGTTTCTTCAGATGTACCAAACAAAATTACATCAGGAAAATGGTGCACGAGGGAAACAGCAAAAAATGTGTTTGCAGTGGAATTTTCCTTTCCTGGAGAGTCAGACTCGGGAATAATCACAAATGTCCTGATCATAACTTCAGGCACTTTACAACTAGAGTGGGTTCATAATCCTACAGCTTGTTTCCACACCCTTGTGGAGTGCTGTTGGTTCTGGGTTGAGGAAGGGAGAAGGATCATTTGAGTACCTGCCAGAACTCAGCTGCTTTGCCTCCAGCAGCTGGGCTGATAGCAATCAAACATTTTAGTGCAAAGTGATGAAGGGTTTTCATTCCTGTTCCCAGGGAGAATTTAGTCTTGTCTGTCTGTCTGCCACATTCAGGTGCTGACCCTGGCAAGCAATGAGAGAATCCCCCTGAATCCAACAATGAGACTGGTGTTTGAGATCAGTCACCTGCGCACAGCCACCCCAGCCACCGTGTCCAGGGCAGGTGAGTGGTGCTCCACACCAGGACTGTGTATGGACCAAGCAGGACCTGGTGCTGCTAACCAATAAAGGAGGTGAATGTTGTGATCCCCCAACAGAGGCTGTCTCTGCTCAGCAGGGCCCTGGGGTGGCGGAGTCACGACAGGGACTCTGAGGAACAAGAACAAACAATTGATTAGTTCTTCCCAATGAAACAAGAAACAAATTGATACAGGATAAAAGGATTTCCATAGGTGATTATTTTATAGTGTGACTAAATCTCAAGGAAGAGGAAGAAAGAGTTATTGGAAAAGAGGAAAAGAGATGGGGAGTGAGAGAGAGGTAAAAAGAAAAGATTCTTACCACTTGTAGATCCAGCAACATCTCACATCGTCAGTTCTTTGGTGGTGGGTGCACCACAATCCATATTTTTCTGTCACTTTATACCCTTGAGATATCTGGGTGGCATTCCCAACTTCCAAAGGAAGTGCTGTTGATTTGCATGAGCCCCATGAGCCAGGAATAGTGTGGCCCTGCCATCCACATCCCCATGGTGCAATCAGCAGAAGCACTTAACTAAATAAAAGACAGAGTCCCCAGATTTTCTCTCTTCCTTTTATGAAAGCTCATCTGCAAGGAGCCAAGGGGGAGCACAAAGACACTGGGAGCAATCAACACTCCTCCCCTTCCAGACAGGTCTTTCCAGATCTTATCACCACACAAGGTTTGAGGCACAGGCTGTTACAGTTGAACACTTTGGTCCCTCTTCAAAATTCCAAACCTGGCATCAGAGCTGCCTTTTGATGGACAGGGTAGGTTCCTGAAGCACCTGGACAAACTGAGAATCCTGACTCCAAATCCCTATGGGCATCTGTTATCACCTTGGAGATTTACCCATGAAAATCTGACATGATGGGTTATCATTACATGTTCTGAATTTGGAACAGGGTCATGAAGGGTTTCCTGTTTTTCTAAGTCTCTTCACTGATAATGTTTTTACTCTGTGGTGGGGCAGGAGGAATGGGTAGGTAATGAGGCACCTAGGCTTATTTGACAGGGTATTAGTTATGTGAGAGTAGCTGAGAAATTCTGCTGGAGGAAAGGAATAGCCTGTGCTGTGTCCTTACTGTATGTTCTCTTACCCTGGGCCTCAAGGGATCCTGTACATCAACCCATCAGATCTGGGCTGGAATCCCCCAGTGAGCAGCTGGATTGACAGACGAGAGATCCAGTCTGAAAGAGCCAACCTGACCATCCTGTTTGATAAGTACCTGCCTGTTTGCCTGGACACCCTCAGAACAAGGTACCGTGTGGAGAGTGATTGTACCTCCCTTGGCAAGGGCAGAGGGACACTCACTTTCCAATGCAGCTGCACTGTGCTGGGGTCCTGCTGCATGTGGCATGGGGACTCCCACCTTCAGTGAAGAAAAAGAATGTATAAAATAATAATCCATGTACAATAAGCATGGGAGTTGTCAATGAGGATGTATCAGAAGGGGCTGCATTAATGACAGCAGTGTTCTTTGGAAGCAGGAGTTGGGCATCTTCAGGAAGCTGCTCCAGGGTGATCCAGCTGGCTGTTAGCAGCAAAGTCCCACCCTGTTTGCTGAACGTTGTGTCAGACCATGAAATTCATGGGATTAGATGCGGGCATCCCCGAGCTGAGTATTTTGGTAACTTGCTTAATTCAGAAATTGGAGAACCACCCTTTCAAATAGCTGTAATTACTTTATGGAGGACTTCAGCACTGCTACAATATCCGTTTGGAATTCTGTAAGTGTAGCTTAAATGAACGTAAAATTGCAAGATGAAAGGTTTTATTTTATTACTCCTCTATTTGAACACTTTTGAACTCATCGTGTTCGCAGGAAATCATTGCCTATAGCAAGCCTGCCATTTTACTTCTTTCAAGAGGATCAAAGTTTTAAAATGCTTGAAACTTCTGATTACTGTTATTTCTTGTGTATGAGCTGGTGCCAGCAGGTCTGAGGGAGAGAACGGGTGTTCTCTGTTTTGCTGTGCCCAGGAAAAAGACACGTGCTGCTTGACAAATCAAATGCTAATATTCTGAAAAAAGCATTTCTAGCCTTGCATTCCTGAGTTCTGAATGACTGGGCTGCTGGACCCAATTATCTTCCCTGTGCTTTCAACTTCCATCCCTTAGATTTAAGAAGATTATTCCCATTCCTGAGCAGAGCATGGTTCAGATGTTGTGCTACCTTCTCGAATGCCTCCTGATAGAGGAGAACACACCTCCTGATTGTCCCAAGGAGCTTTATGAACTTTACTTTGTCTTTGCTGCTGTCTGGGCCTTTGGTGGATCAATGTTTCAAGACCAGGTAAGAAGGAAGATGCCACTTCAGCATTTTTTACACAGGCCTTTTTTTTAATATATACTTTTCAAACCACAGTGCTGTATCAGTAATGCCATTTTCTTGGGGCTCTCACATGAGTAATAATAAACTAGGAATATTTACACAACAATTCCTTTTGTGAAAGTACTCATTAGCTGGGGTCACTAACACACGCTGACACATAACATGGGAGGACAACAGCTCAGGGGCCAAGTGATGAAGGCAGAAGGCCTGGCCCCTCACTACAAGAATGACATTGAGAGGCTGGGGTGGGCTCAAAGAAGGGCAGAGAAGCTGGGGAAGGGTCTAGAGCACAAGTGTGGGGAGGAGCAGCTGAGGGAGCTGGGCTTGTTCAGCCTGGAGAGAGAAGGAGGCTCAGGGAGACCTTCTCTACTCATTACACCTCCCTGACAGGAGGTTGGAGCCAGGGTGGGTTAATCTCTTCTCCCAAGGAAAAAGTGACAGGACAAGAGGGAATGGCCTCAAGTTGCCCCAGGGATGGTTTGGCTTGAACCTGAGACATACTTTATTCCCTACCAAGGGTTGTCCAGGGCTGTCCCAGGCTGCTCAGGGCAGGGGTGGAGTCCCCATCCCTGGAGGGGTTTCAAAGCCATGGAGATGTGTTGAGGGACATGGTTTAACCATTTTAACCCTGGCAGTGCTGGGTTAATGGTTGGACTCAATGATCTTAGAATTGTTTTGGTTGGAAAAGACCTTTATGATTCCATATTTGCTTAGAGAGACACATTTAACTGGGGAGAAACAATTATTTATAGAGGTCTGTGGATGTGCATAATGTGATCAATTAAGACTGACTTCTCAGATGACTCTATCAGCAGAGCAGCCTTTCAGGCACCTGATTGTGCAGGTGGACATTGTACTACAGAATACAAACCAGCCAGTGCTTTGTCACCACTGGCTGTTATTAATCATAGCTGGGTGTCAAGAATTGGCTGTTCTCAACTTCTGACAGAAGTACCCAAGAGAGGTGGTGAGCAGGGCAGGGTGGGCTTTGGGGATTATATACTTCCACTAGACAGTGGATCTGCTCCAAGTGTTGCAAAATACTCTTTGCTGGGAGTACTCTTAGGAGGAGGTTGATGGTTGTGGGCACTCTTCTTGAACTCCCCTCCAGGCAGCCAGTTGTTGGGTGGCCTCTGGCAGGAGCTGCTGCACTCAGCCAAGCTGTTGGTGGGTGGATATTCACACCCAAGGCTGTAGTGCTAAAGGCATAATCCAGAGACCAAGATGTAGGTTCAGAAGGATCAGTCAGGTTGTGGCGGATTGATCAGATACTGGTGGTGCTTCTGACATTCAGAGTACACTCATGTTTGAGAGGCAGAGGCAGACAGGGCACTGCTGTCCATGCTGCTTCTCACAGCACATCTATCCCATGGATTAACTGCAGCTGTCAGCCTCTGAATTCAGCCTTTTCCATTAGACAGGGTGGGTGTGAGCTCTTGCATGGTGATGTTATTATCAGACAGTGTTCTCAAGGACAGCATTTGCTACTGCACAGTTTCAGTCCCCTTTCAGGTCCTGGTCTGTAAAACATGCCCCGAGGAGAAATGGGCATTGCTCTTTGCCCCATGCCCCGTTGTGCCCTGCTTCTGGCCATGTGGCTCAGCTCAGCACAGCAGGGCTCTCTTGACTTCCCAGTAACTGCAAAAGCTGCTGCTGTTTTACAGCTTCCAACTGCTATTAGTAAAAATGAACATGAGGACAGGGGGCTGCATGTCAAAGATGGATGTCAGCACTGCCAACACTGGGGCCACCCTTGGCTCCAACCTGTGGTGTTATGCCCATGCTTGCAAGATGGCTTCCCACCTTCTGCTGGCAGTGTTGCTTCCAGAAGGCTGTGAAAGCTGGAGATTTTTCATGTGAGTGGTTCAGAAGCAGGTAGGAGAAACCTGAGGCACTTATAGAGGGGTCTAAGAGCGCATGTGACCCCTGAAAACCAAGAGTTTGGGCACCAGGTTTTCAGCAAGTGGCACAAGGAGCCATCTGCACATCTGCAAAGTCTACTGGAGCTGCTCTCTCTGGTTCTGCCCTGTTGGGAATCTGTCAAGTGGTTGCATCTCCTGGTCAGAGCATACATTGTCCCCAGATTTAAAGCGTATTTTCCTGATGTTTGGGTCTGCTCAGTGATAGGGAGCTGCTATCAAGAGCTCAGAGATCCATAGTTGATCTCTAGTGGGCTTGTGTCAAGCTCTGTGTTGTCTGGAGTATGTGGGGGGTCTCTCCATGGAGATCCTTCCTCAGCTTGAATGGAGGAACTGCTGCTTTCAGAAGCTCCTCAAGTGCTCACTGGGGTCTCTTTGTGATTTTTCCATGTGTCTCAATGGTAGACTAGAAACATCCACTGGCATTTTCTTCATGGCAAGGAGCAGATGTGTCAGGAAGTGATAAGCAACAGCACTGGAGCTCAGCTTGGTGCTCACTTTGTGCCATCGTGTCTCATGGCCATTAAATGACTTGGGCAAGACCAGTAAGGTTGAGAACTTAACTCTCCACTTGCAATGTGCCAGCTGGGAAATACTGAGCCTTAGTGCTGTCAGTGCAGGGTGGCTTTAAAACACGCAACCCACCCCAGCCTGGGAAGAACTGCTTGTCCTTGCTGCTGTCTAACTGCAGGGGCTCACAGCTCCTCCAGCAAGCCAGAGCACAGCCATGTGGCAGACACACACCATGCCATGGTGGAGTCGATCCCTGGCATTGCGGGCTCTGCCACCTGCCTGGGGATCGGTGGCCCTGGCACAGCAGACTCAGCAGGAGCTATGCAGTTGCAGGAGGAGCTGTGCTGCCCAGGCCCAGTGTCCTTCTTGGGGAGGGGGGGTGGGGGGTTCACTTCGAGGCTGGACTGCAAATTGCTGCTTGTGATGCTCTGTAAATGTCAGCGATGAGAGTGTGAGGGTACAGCAGGCCAAGCAAGGGGAGCCTGATGAAAAATGATCCAATATAAAATCTGGTTATTGCTCTCCATCCAAGGTGCCCTTCACGCTGACCTTTTGCTGCCGAAATGTCAGGAGAAAGAGTCTGGAAGGTTTCCTGCTACTCTGAGCTTGTTGGTGGGTAGCGGGGCCCCTGTATAAAAACAGATGATGGATTTGCCATTTGCAGGCTCTGAAATCGGCAGAAATCCATATGGGGATTTTATTAAGGAAGCAGTTTGAGTTCAACACCGTTCTGGCAAAAGAGCTGGGGCTGGAGCAACTCCACTGAACTGCTGGATTGGGGGGAGGGGGCAGGCAGCCCATAGTGATGTAGTTGCAGGCAATTCTCCCGTGCAGGGGTAAGGGCACCCTTATGAGAAAGCTTTTAGCAGTGATGTGCAGGCCACTCTGCTGCCTGCACCGAGGAGTCGGAGCAACAGGAAAATGGAGAATTACAGTTATTCTGCCTCTCTGGACAGTGTGAGGCTGCAAAATCATGGATGCTAATAAGGTGTTTTTCAAATCCTCTGCTCTTTTGATGGATGGTGGCTCAGGAGACTTTACAGAGGGCACTTGCTTCAGTTCAGCTTCAAACCTGCTGCTGGAGGGTAAGCAGTCTATGGGCAATGTGTTGGTGGTCCCAGCTGAGCTGCTGGCCTCGGAAAGCGCATCAAATGGCTATGGAGAGGACAGACCTGCAGATGCTCCAGGAAGAAACTGTGCTGTTAAAACCGGCTAAATTATGCATCCAGTATTTCAAAGACAGCTTTCTAACAGCACTTTTCCTCTCCCTTCCCTGCCCACTGCTCCCCAGAGCAGAAGGCTGTGGTCCCTGTTGTCTGTATGGGAAGGCATTCAGGAGTGACCAGACCGGCATCACTAAGCACATTGATGTCTGCAATCCTGTTTCTCCAAAGCATGGTGGCTTGAAAAGAAGCCAGAAGACAACAACTAAGTATTAATAGAGTGGTGTGATTGATGAGGAAAGGCTTTAGCATGCACCTTTCACTAACCAGGACCACAGATGTAGACGGATGTTGTGTCCTTGTCTGTTGGAAGAAGTAGGCACCAAGAATCAATCAAGCAGCCTGTTTAGTCATGGGCACGTATTTTTCTTTTTCAAATTGATCCATCTATCTCACCTGAGACATACCAAGAGTGATCAACACAGGATGAATTATTTAGGTGAATAAATGGAAGTCACGAGAAGAAATGAAGAAAATGAAAAATTAAGCTTAATAATAGGGAAAAAGGATAAGATTGTTATGCTGTGGAATATATTTTAAGGACTAATCCCACTTTGGTGGACCGGGATAGATAACACTCCCCATCACTAATTAATTTCTGCAGATTAGAATATATTCTCCACCTTTTGTCTTGCAGCTTGTGGACTACAGAGTGGAGTTCAGCAAGTGGTGGGTGACAGAATTCAAGACTATCAAGTTTCCCTCTCAGGGCACAGTCTTTGACTATTACATCGATCCAGAAACAAAGAAATTTGAGCCTTGGTCTAAACTTATTCCCCAGTTTGAATTTGATCCAGAAATGCCCTTGCAGGTATGTGAACCGTGGGTGCCTTTGGTCTGGGAAGAGCACGTGCATTTTAGTGACTGTATACAGGCATTTCAATGAAATCTCATTATAGGTCAAGCACTCCATAATGAGGACAGCATTCTTTATTAGGTACAACTAAATTACCCATCTTTATTTACTCTGATTTGGCAGTGAAGACACATTCTCCATCCATCTGAGTGATGTAACTGAGGGACAGGCTCAGAGCCACTCCAGTGACACAGGAGCTGGTGTGCCCAGGGTGTGAGAGAAGCCAGGTGTGAGGCTGTGTATTTACCAAGCCCCTGAGACACCCTGTTGCCATTCTGCTTGACTGAAAGTTGGCATGTTTTTATGATTTGGACAAAAAATGAGAGTTTCTGTAGGTACTGAGTTCCATTTGCCAGATACGCTTTTCTTTCTTTTCAGAAGTGCCACAGTGAGCAGATGACCTGTAAAAATGGTTCTCATTTTAGCAACAAGTGTGTTGGTGGGGAGATCCAGATGCTGCTCCCAGCATCCAGCTGTCAATTATTCATCAGGCAGTTTGACTTTAATGGTCGGCAGCAGCGTATTGTTCTCTTCCAAGGGTGATCTGGAAACTGGGGTCACCTCACTCATTCCTGTCTCTCTTAGTTTGACTTCTCTTTGGGACACGGCCACGGAGTTGTGGCAGGGCTGGGGACACTCACCTGCTCGTTCTGCCCCTCTCAGGCTTACTTGGTGCCCACCACTGAGACAGTCCGTGTGAGGTTCTTCATGGACAGGCTCCTGCAGCGCCAGCGCCCGGTGATGCTGGTGGGCAATGCTGGCACTGGGAAGTCAGTGCTGGTGGGGGACAAACTCTCCTCACTGGACACGGATGCCTACGTGGTGAAGAAGGTCCCATTTAACTACTACACCACCTCTGCCATGCTGCAAGGTAAGGCAATGGCTTGATCACAGGACTTCTGCTTGGCAGGCTACCAAATGCCTGGGGTGTTTAGTAGGGTTTGGAGCGGGGTGTGCACTGCAGTGCTCAGGAGATCTGTGAGTGAGCTGCCAACGTTGTTTGTGGGCACTGCACTGACACCCACAGACTCTTAAACCCCACCGTGAAACTCTTAGGTCAGTGGATCCCCTGGCTTTGTGGAAAGTGACGTTTTCCAACATAAGGATTCAGATTTAGAACACCACAACTCTGTTTTAGGGCTGGGTCAAAGCACGTGCTTAAACCTGCTGTTTTATACAGCCCAAAGCTCCTACCTGAGGTGTGACATGGAGGAGTTTAAAAACTGTGTAGATGTGTGGGTGAGGGACATGGTTTAGTGGTGACCTGGCAGTGCTGGGTTGATCATTGGACTCGATCTTAAAGGTCTTTTCCAATCCAAATAATTCTATGATTCTATGTGTCTCTTCAATGTGCTTGAGTTTAAGGCATGCTGAAAAGAATGGGTTTCTTGGCTAGGATCCATACTGTCCTCAGGGTGCAACGACAGGAACTGCATCCCAATTAGCAGCGAGGATGTTGCTAATGGATAGTGCAGGCTGTGAGCCAGGGCTGCTGGTTCCTGGTGTTGTTCTTCACATCCTCTCATAACCCCATGGAGCAGGTCCCACATTCCCACCTCTCCAGAGGGCACAGGGCCTGCTGACTCTGGGGGGGCTCAGTGCCCCAGGAGAAGTCCATAAGAATATCACCAATGAGGATCTTGGCACATCGGTGACAAATGAGTTTGAGCCCAAGGTAAGGTCAGTTTTCCTCATAGTCTGTTCAGACAAAAAAGGGAAAGGAGGGAATTCTTGAAAAGTGGATCATTTTGGAATGACATTTTCACTTTGATTTCACCTTTGAGAGAGAGAAAATATTTTTAAACATGTATTTATTAACCAGAAATGAAAGGAAAAAATGGTTTGTTTTGAGTTGAATAAGAGCTGTGGGTCACAGTAAAGCAAAACATCAGCTTTCTGGGGCAGGTTTGAATGGTTTCTGGTCTTGCTGGGGCTCACCCTTTCAGGGTCCCCTGCCCATGGCCATCAGCACCACAGGACGGTGTCTGTGCTTCCACCCACAGTGTGAATGCAAATTATTTGAATTATGTGTCCTCCAAGAAAAAAAAAAATGGGCAAAATCTCACCTTTTGGCCAACCTTGAAACCTGAGCAGTGTGATGGTTACAACCTCTGTTTTCCCCTCCCAGGTGCCCTTTTTCCTTTTCTTCTTTGGTGGGGTCTGGTGAAATGCCCTTGAGCTGGTTAATGGGCTGAGCTGTCTGTCTGTCTGTCTGCCCTGCTACCTGGGTGGGGGAACATGAGTTTCTTTATCTCCATCTGGATGGGCAGGTGTTGAGATTTACACCAGCAGACCTGGCAGTGTAGCCCTATTTACTCCAGCCATGAGCAATGGGCTGAGAGGAGCAAGTCATCCTGTGTGTGGATGAAGATGTAGCTGTGAGATTTGCATTGGGAAGCACAATTTATATTGCTTGGCCTGGTTCCCTGCTGCTCATTTTTTAGACTTAATTTATCCTTTTTTGTGTAGTTTGTCAGTTGGCTGTTTCAGTTTGTTTGGGGTTTTTTTGTTTTTTTCTTTTCCCCTGTAGGCAACTCCTCAAATGTGAAACATGGATTAGATTTTATTTTTTACTTAAAGGAAAAAATTTTATTTTATTTTTTACTTGCGATCCAGAGAGACCTGGATAGGCTGGAGAGCTGGGCAGGGAGAAATTTAATGCAATTTAACAAGAGCAAGTGTAAGGTGCTGCATCTGGGAAACAACAACCCCATGTATCAGTACAGGCTGGGGGCTGATGTATTAGAGAGCAGCTCTAGAGAAAGAGACCTGGGGGTCCTGGTGGACAGGGGGATGACCACGAGCCAACAATGCGGCCTTGTGGCCAAGCAGGCCAATGGATCCTGGGATGCATTAGGAGAAGTGTGGCCAGCAGGGCAAGAGAGGTTCTCCT
>JANHGL010025512.1:30100-41660 GCA_024611195.1 Ceyx melanurus
GTTGTGGAGTCTCCATCTCTGGAGACATTCCAGACCCGCCTGGATCTGTTCCTGGGTGACTTGGTCTAGGTGCCCCTTCTCTGGCAGGGGGGTTGGACTAGATGATCACATTCTGTGATTCTGAGAGGAGTCTGGTCTGAAAGCCACTAATTTCTTAGACAATTTCCTTGTTGGTGCAGAGGTCTGTAAGGTTCAGAGCGTGCACCTTTCAGGGGGAAGCGCAGGCCCTTTTGGGCCCTGTGGCTTCCAGAATGGCCATGGTCATCAGGATTAAAAGGAGCCAGACACATTCTGCCCAAGCCTAGGGCCAACTTAGGGGCTTTTTTTTGGGTGTATTTTCACCGAAAACAACTCCTTTTGGCATTTGTTCCTTTCTCAGCTCATTGTCTTGGGTCTCTGATCTGCTGCTCTCTTTTTCCTGCCCTTTTGACCCCCTGCTCCTTGCTCCTCTGCCAGATGTACCCCCGTCTGATGTATCCCCATCTGATGTACCCCTATCTGATGTACCCCCATCCTCTGTCCTTTGGTGCCTTCCTACTCTGAATCTGCCTTGAAAAAAATAGAAAAAAAAATGTGTTTGGTTTTGGTTGTTGCCCTCCCTGGATCAGCAGGCACGAGGAGTCTCACTTGCCGAGCCTGGTTTGTGGGGACTGTTGCTTCCAGGTGCTAATTTGAGCAGTCGGAGCTGAGAGGCTGAGGGTGGACACTTTATTATTGTCGTGAGATAAATCCATCTTGGAATGAAAATGCAACTTTCCCCAACGTGTCACTTGATCCCCAGTAATTGCATTTCAGTGTGATGAATCTCCTGCATCCTTGTTTAACCTCAAAAAGGGATGGTTTTCTATATTAATTAAGGGCTAATTAAACGTAATTTAATGCTTGTTTGAAACACTAAACTTAACTTGCTACCAGAAATTTCAAATATTGTGGTTTTATTGAAGGGGGGGAGACCCCACTGAGGGAAGATTAATCATTTTTCCTCTAGAACAATTTACTGCTTTGTGCAGCAGCTATCAAGGATACGAAATCAGCTGAATTTTGAGCAGTGGGAAAGACAAGCTGTCTGCAATGCACTGAAGCAGTAAAAAAAAAAAAAGATGTTTTAAAAGATTTGTGGTCTGAAAAAAACCCAGAATATAAATCTTCCTTAATAACTTCAGCACGGGAGAATGAATGACCTACGTGTACCTTTTCACTAGGAGATTGTTAGGATGATACATTTGCCAGTCTTCTCTAATGACAAGGAATTGTTAATTACCATGCTGCTCTACAGCACCTTCTAGGGCTGTTGACAGCCTAAAGCTGTGTAAACGAAGGAAAATCAGGAAAGCCTCTGAAAGTGAAGCTGCTTTCCAAGAAACCATGGGACACAATCCTCCCCCCCCTCCATCCCACCCAGGGTCTGGGCAGAGTGAGGCGCTGCTCTTTGCTTTGCCACTTACCGAGTCAGTGGAGGTTGCTGGGGCTGCAGTCAGAGGGATCAATAACCTATAAAACATGATGTGCAGCAATGTGGGGTGGGTTTTAGAAAACATCAGCCCAGCAGTATAAATATTCACCACGTTTTACAGTCTAGAGCAACACCTGACCTCAGCCTGCTGCTAAAACAAATCAAAATCTTCTGAAGCTTTGAAATGAGAAACTTCTCTCTCCACCTCTTTCATTCCATATGAATGACCCCACTTTAAACTAGGTGGTGATTTGACAGCTTGTGTTGGAATTGAGCCTTGTTCATTATCTGGAGGTTTGGATAATGCTGGGGAGGGGATGAGGGAACTTGTGGGTATTTGGTGTACTTAAATAACAAAGATAATTTTGATTATTCTAAAGTCGTCCAGTAATTTGGTCCCCAAATCACCTATTTCTTTGTCTAACAGAGGTAAAAAATGCACTTACATTTGGAAAACCAGCTTTGCTCATAGGCTTCTGTGCCCACAGCATCTCCCTTGTTCCTTCTCAGTGCCAGCCACTCTTCACTTTGTTAATGGTGTGATTACTATACCTCTGGGGCATGCAGCAGAGGATATTCACTGCTCTGTTGTGCAGCTCAGAATAACCTCAGCAAGCAAGATTTAGTTAAAAAAAAAATAAATATATAGAATGGATTCAAAAGGCTTTATCTTGCATGAAAAGCTTTTGTTCGCTCTGAAGCAGACCTGGTTTGTAGCATACTGATGGTTTGCCATATTTTGTTTGAAAGGAGGAATCAAGAACTTTCCTTATTTGGGTCGAGTAAGACCCAAACTGGGAGTTGAAACTGGATGACTTTTAAGGTCCTTTCCAACCCAAACCATTTTATGACACTTAAAAATGCTGCCCAAGTGTCTGTGCCAGCCCTCGGCAGTGATCCCACTACTCTATAGCCACAGCCTGGGCTCATCCTTCTGGTGAGCAACACCCTCTACTGTGCCTAACTCTTCCTCCCCAAAAAGCAGTGAACAGACAAGATACCAGCTGGAGGGGGGTGATGAGATGAGCCCTGCCTGTCCTGGGCATAGCTCAGCTCCTCCTGGGGCTCCCAGGAGCTGTGCACAGAGAGTTGGGCTGAGAAACCAGTTCGATTTCACAGCAAGGACTGCCCTGGTAGCTGAGCTTTGCCCCTCTGCCTCCATACAGGTGTACTGGAGAAGCCTCTGGATAAAAAGGCTGGCAGAAATTATGGCCCTCCAGGTACCAAGAAGCTTGTGTACTTCATTGATGACCTGAACATGCCTGAAGTGGACGCCTACGGGACAGTTCAGCCCCATACACTGCTCAGGCAGCACCTGGACTATGGCCACTGGTAGGAGGCTGCTCCAGCTTGGTCATCCAAGACCTTTTTCATTCAGCTCTAGTGTTAGGGATGAGGTCTGAGAGAATCCAAACCACGGATCTCACTTCCATCCCGTGTTTACCATCTCATCCTGTTGGGCTGGAGCTTTCTGGGAGGCTTTGGGTGAACAGTGTTGTGCATGTTTGGGGTTTCCCTTGTCCCCACACAAACTCCCTTTCTGGTTGAGAGGGGCTTTGCTTGGCTCTTGCTGCAATTTATGACCATGGTCCCCAGTGCAAAGCCTGTAAGGGCAGTGCCCCAATGCCCTGTGATGCTGAGAGTAGAAGAGGGCCATAAACCACACCTGCTATGAGCACCTAACCTTGTTTTCAGTCAGGCATCACCAAACAAGCAATTTCTGGGCAGATGTAGCTTGGAGAAAAAACGGTGACAGTGTTTTGGGAAGAGATTGGTACATTTTACACCAGAGCCTGCAGCTGTATGGGACAGGAATATTTGCAGCTCTCCCCATGGGGAATACAGGGCAGGGTTTCCTAGCAATTTCCAGTATCCTTAGCCATGTGCAGGGCCTGAGCTTGGCCAAAAGTTTTCCAATTATGAAGACAGTGGAGAGGAGGCAGAAATTCTGGGCTGTGCCTGTTGGGGAGGTCAGGCAGAAAGTGTGTCCTGGTGGTTGTATGGGAGTGTTGTCGGCACAGGGAGAATGCACCATGTCACTTGTTCCCTCCCAGGCATGTCTGTGCTTTCTGCCTGTGCTCTCAGCAGCACTCATCAGGGTGCTGCACACTCAGTGCTCCTTCTTGCAGCCTGGTGGGTCTGCAGCTCACTCCAGGGATGGTGAGACAGGCAAAACTCACTGCTACCCCATGGATTTCATGGCCCCAGTCTGCTGCTGGGACTGCATCACAGGCTGAGAGTTGGGCTTGTTCAGCCTGGAGAAGAGAAGGCTCTGGGGAGACCTTACTGCAGCCTTTCAGTACCTAAAGGGAGCCCTTAGAAACATGGGGACAATTATTTTTTTTTTAGCAGGGCCTGTTGTGACAGGACAAAGGGTGAAGTTTTTAAACTAAAAGAGGGAGATTTAGACTGGAGAGAAGAAAATAATTTTTATACTAAGGGTAGTGAGACCCTGGCCCAGGGTGCCCAGAGAGGTGGTTGATGCCCCATCCCTAGCACCATCCCAGGTGAGGTTGTATGGGGTTCTGAGCACCCTGCAGATGTCCCTGCTCCCTGCAGGGGGTTGGACTGGATGAGCTTTAAAGGACCCTTCCCATTCAAAAAATTTGATGATTCTATGAAACCAGAGCCATTCCTGTGGTTTTCTATAATTTCCATGCAAGTGATGGATATAACCTGAGGGCTCTGCTCAGTTTTTGTTACTAGCTGATAGAGATATTAGCTACAGGTTGTTAGAGCTGAGAGATTTCCACCCCAAGCAGGACTCGTGTGTGCCAGACCACGTACAAACCAGCAGGTAACCATGGTCCCTGACTTGGCAAAGATGTGGAATTGGATCCCCTTAAAGACAAGTGGCCAAGTGGCAGCTCATGGACAGGTGGCAAGAGAGAGGCAGTGGCTGCTGCTCACGGGTTGTGGTCACTGTGCCTCTGTTTTTGATTTGACCAAAGGTACGACAGGGCCAAGCTGTCGCTGAAGGAGATCAGCAATGTGCAGTATGTGACCTGCATGAACCCAACTGCTGGGAGCTTCACCATCAACCCTCGTCTCCAGGTAAAGCCCTGCACAGTGGCAGTCACAGAGCTGGCTTCCTTTTTGCAATGGATTATATAAGCACAAGGTGGGAGGAGAACCACTGTCATTTGATCAGTAGGAATGGCATCAGTCTGTTGACTCTAATTCCTCATGGTGGAGTAGTGGACTTGCTCCCTTATTCCCTTGTTTGCTTTTCCTCACATTCTGCTGCTAAATCAGAGGAAGAAGTCACTGCCAGACAACACCTTCTGGTTCATACAGATTCTGCCTTCATCTAGCTAATATTTACCTCTGGAACTCAGTTCATTAAAGCCTTTTGGATTCTAAAGCTTTCCTATAGATCTGGCAGTATGTTCCCATTCGAAAGAACTGGTGGGGGGAGAAACCCAGACAAAGAAACCAAAACAAAAATCCCCCCCAAACCAGTGCCAGTGCTGATGGTGATAGAAATAGAGCTTTGGGAAGATATATTCAACTGCAGGCCATTATTTTTGGAGAGACTCAGCCTGGGTCATAGAGGTTGTTATTATCAGCTTTGATGTTACTGATCCTTTCTTCAGCCCATCAGGCTGTGGTGGCAAAGCCTGGACAGAGACACATAGCTGCCCCCTGTGCCAGAGATCAAAACCAGGTTATGCTGGCATCTGACTGGGGACAAGTGGTGGCCAGAGGGTGCCCTTCCCAGCTGCAGGGCAGGTGTTTGCCATGCTGTAGGATGAAGCCTGGCATGTGAGCACTAGTGGAGAAATACCCTGAGAAATGGGTGCCCATGGAAGAGCAGCTGAACCTTGGTGAGGCAGCTTCTCTAGGGCAGATCCCACTCTGGAGGCAGGGCCCCTGCTGGCTGTTGGGGAGCCTGAATAGTGGAGAGCAAAATTCATTCCCTCAGAGAGAGCTCATGACCAGAGTCAACCCAGGGCCTGGCTCCACTTTAACAAGTTGGAGTGTTAAAATGAAGCCTCTTTGGCCATATGTGGGTATATCCTGTAGCTATGCATGTTACAAACCAGTCAAGGGAACATCTGGGCAGTGGCACCTTCCAGGGGCTGTTTCAAACAGAGACAGCAACTGGGCTTCATCAGAGGTTGATTGGACCTTCAGAACCCTTCAGTTCTACAGACCTAGCTTCCAGTGTAGCAACTGTGAAATGCAGTTGAAAATCCTGTTTAGTGAGCAGAATGGTGGTTTTTGACAACTCTGCCAGGGAATTGGAAGAGGAAAACAGCCTTGTTCAGGTGGGCTGCAAGCCATAGAATCCCAGGTTGTGAAATGACCTGGAAAGGTCACCAGGTTCATGGGAAAGGGAGCCTAGATTATTATCCAGCTCTGTGCCTAATCACATCAAGTCCCTAAAGGCTTTTTGCTTGAGTGGTGGTTCCCATCTCTCTGACCTTTCCATGCCTTCCTTTCTTTTCTTCAGAGGCACTTCTGTGTCTTTGCTCTCTCCATCCCTGGGCAGGATGCCTTATCCAGGATCTACAGCACCATTTTGATGCAGCACTTGACAAGTGGGAATTTTGCAGGGGCTGTGCAGAAATCAGTTCAGCAGTTGATTGCCCTTGCCCTGGGACTGCATCAGAAAGTAGCTGCTACCTTCCTGCCAACAGCTGTCAAGTTCCACTACGTTTTCAACCTGAGAGACTTCTCCAATATCTTCCAAGTAAGTGCAGTTGCTGTCCTGTGGCACTTGGTGCTTGGCCAGAGCCATGGGAGGCTGTGGCCCTTTCTCTGGCCCAGCTAACTTCAGGGAGCAAAATGCAGCCTTCCACCTAACAATGACACAGCATGTGTATCCCCTGAGAAAAGGGGGTGTCCTTGGCCCAATCTCTATTTTCTGATTAGTTTTGTATGAATTCCAGAGTCATCACCCATGACTTTGAGGAACACCAGTTAGAAGCTTCTTTACTTTCCAGCCTCCTGTGGTCAATGGGGAGGGATAGAATGGGTTGAATTGCCCTCTGGCTGTAGAAAGGACCAACTGAAGGGAGCTTTTGTTGAGCGTGATGGAGCTGAGCTTGTCTTTCTGAGTCTCAGTTCTACATATGTCAATGTGGGGATTAATGGCACTGCCCTACAACACAGGGGAATTATTTGATTGCACTGAAGGAGGTGGTGGAGTCTTAGTGGGCTACTGGCTCTAAAGATAGGAGAGTAGTAACTAGTTCAACTGCTCTGCCTGGAGCCAATACAGTTTGTTGGCCTATACTCATATATCTATATATAATAATCTCTCTGGTCTAGTATTCATCATGAGTATGAAGGGTGTCATTTAAAGATTTGATCAATAAATCAAAATCAGATTTGATATAATTACTGAAATTAAATTGCCATTAGAGCCAGTTCTGTTACAAGGGGATTCAATTTTAGAAATGTTTTCTTGCAACAGTGGAGATATATATATTTTCTTTCCCTAGAAATCTCATGTTTTGCAGCAGTAGATATCACTGCTCAAAGATCCTGTTAGAGTTTCAGCCTGATTAATAAAGTTTTTCAAAGTTTTTGCCAGGCAAATACAGAGGTTTGAAACACCACAACCTGTTGTAAAGCCCCACTTTGTCATTTGTTGCTGTGCTTATTAAGGTCTGTTTTACAAAGTCAGTGCTGAAAGTTCAGTGCCTTGTGGTCTGGTTCATCAGACAATAGTTGAAATGACAGGCAATGGGAAAGCCAAGAGCAGGAGCTTCAAAAAAATTAATAACTCCATTGTGTCAAGAAGAAGTCAGACCTGTCACTTGTGCTCAGCTAAACATCAGCAGCCTTTGACGTTAGATGTGGGTCATAGTAAATCCTGGCTTCTAGTTAATCTGTGCTTTGAAAGGCAGAGACAGAGAGAAAAGCATTTCAATGGGAGGCTTTGATTTTAGCTGTAGCCTGCTAGAAAGGTGCTAAGGTTGTGGGATGTTAGAAAATGTCCTGTCCAGTTCTAACTGCTGTGCCGGGGGTAGGAGCAGTGACAGGAGCTCCCATGGCTTTTCATTTGTCACATGACTTCAGGAGTGGAGGATTCTGACTCTTGAGTCTCATCATGATTATTTAAATTGTGGTTCATTTCTTTCCTTGAAAGCCTTCCTGTTTTTTTCTCTTCATTCTTCATTATTTTGTTTCTTTAAATATTACTGGGTTTTTAGGGTGTCCTGATTTCCTGTTTAGCTCTGTGGGTACACAATTTCCTTTTCCTAAAATCAAGTGTGAAGCAAGCTCTGGAATCTGGGAATGCATTTCCAAGTGTTGTATTTATTGTATCTTCATGACTTCATACTTCAGCATGAGCTCTCTTGTCTAACCCCCTGCTGAAGCCGTGCTGGCTTCAGAGTTAGGTCAGGCTGATCAGACAAGTTTTGAATGTTTCAAAGGCTGGAGTTCCCAAAGCCTCCCTTGATGCACTGCTAAATCCGCTCCGTGCTGAAAATTATAGATTTTTATTTCAGTCACAATTTCCCTTGATGCAGTTTGTGTCTGCAGCCTTGACCTTTTGCTATGCATCTCCAAACAAAACCTATTTGGCTCAGTCTCTCCAGAACTCCCCTTTTGATAGTTGGAAGCAGCAGTAGGATTCACCTTCACCTTTTCCCAGGGCTAAACAAGCCCCTTTCAGCCTTTTCTTGCATGTCCTGTGCTCCACTGTTTTACTTGGTGGCCTCCATTGAACTTACTCCAATCCCTTCATGTCTTTCTTACACTGAGGGACTCAAAAGAGGATTGAATCTCACACAGTTTTTCCTCCAGTGTGTCAGGGTACCTCCTTTTGGTGTAATAAACTCTCTGCTTGATCAGCATCACCTGCAGACCTGCTGAGAGTGCACTGCCCAGGTCATAGAGCAGCACATGAAACAGTATTTTAGAGCCCTGGTGGTATTTATCTAGAGAAGACTGAGGGGATCTGATCAATGCTGATCAGTAGCTAAAGGGCAGGGGTCAAAAGGACTCTTTTCAGTGGTGCTCAGCAACAGTACAAGGGGCAATGAGCACCAATTGAAACCCAGGAGCAGTGTTGTTTTCAAGGCTACTTTGGCTGCAGGGCAGGTTTCTCCCAAGATCTAGTTGTGTTGCCTTAAGAGGATCATGGGAAATTCCAAGTATTCCTACACCACAATGATTTTACCCACTGTTCTCACTTGATTTTTGTCTCTGGACTTCACCTTCAGCAGGATGACACTAAATCCCTCAACACTTGGTGCCACTGCTTCTCTGGCATCAGCTGCCCAAGGGCCATAGGCTGAAACTTGGTTCAGTCCCTCCCACAGAAATGAGGTGTTCTCTCCTGTGTGCCTATGGAGGGGGGCAGAGCTGGCTCCCCAGGGGTGAGCTTTAGTCTCTGAGATGTTCTGGCATAAGGGCTGTGAGAGAGAAGGGGATCAAGAGGAGAAGGAAGCCCGCACTGGGCATGGCTTCTCTGATGAACATATACACAGAGGTTACTGCTGACCTGGAAACCCAGTAGGGTCTGAACTGAGGGATGCTCCTTTCTAGTTTTGAAAAAGAATAACACAGAGCCTCAAAATCTGTGATTATCTTCAACCCTCTGGCCTCATGAGCTGAACAGTTATAGAAGACTCAGCAAGTGCTATAAAATCTGTCTGTAATAAACCAGCTGCAATTTGCTGTCACATCTCCCTGGAAGTGTTTAGGTTGAGAAGAAGCTGGAAACCACAGTCCAGGATGATGAGCAAGAAGGGGCTGGAGTAGGATTAGGCAAGATATTCAGGAATGGCAGCCCTGGCTCCATCACTGGCTTTTAATGGTGTTACTGTTGTAGGGGCAAAGTCACCCTTCAGTCCTTGATAATCCTTGGGACCATCAGCAGGGGTTTTCTGTCACATTCCCTCTGCAGCAGGTCCCATCTGTGATTCAAGCCTGACATTGCATTTCTATGGCACCTCTTCATGCTTCTGGGTCCCACCATGCACTGCAGAGTTAAACTGATTGGTAAGCTCCAGGCAATTTACCCTTGATTAAAGAAGACAAGTCTCTGCAGTGACAGATTTGGGGATTATGCTTTTTAAACCCATATTCCCTGATGGTTCACACCAGAGAAATCCCTGTTGCTGTCTTTCCTTCCATTTGAAAGGGTTACCATGGCATTATGCTCTAAATTATATCTGTCATCTCTGTTAAATAATAATCATAGACTCAGCAGGCTTGTATTTTGCTTTTTATTCCCTTTTCTGACAAGATTTTCAAGCAGCTTGTCACATTAAGGGCTGTGACAACTGAGGAGGAATGCCCTATCTCTTCCTGACAGTGAGATGATCCCAGTGGCTCCACCATGCTGGGCTCCAGCTGAGCTCTGCCTCTGCATGGGCTTTCCTGTCCAGAAGACTTCATGCTCATGTGCATGGGGGGGGGACACTTTCATATTTAGTCCTGATAGAACATGCTAAAGAACCCTGCAAAATTCAGTCTTGCAGGCACCAAATGTCCCCTCACTCCAAGAAGGAGATTTTGGGGTGGAGCCTGTCCAGGGAAGGGCAATGAAACTGATAAAGTGTCTAGAGCACAAGTTTGGTGAGGAGCAGCTGAGGGACCTGGGCTTCCAATGAAAACTTAGAGCACCTGAACTTCCAGGTGAAGAAAATGGTATTGCATGGAAGCTGCTCTTTCATGGAAGGTTCTGAGGTTTTGCAGGGCACCAATGGTTTGAGGGTGGGGATACAACTTCAGATTGCTGGCTGGAGTGTGTGGATGTGCTAGATGGATTCTGGAGGCCATTCTTGCTCAAACAATAGGGATAACCCACCATTTGAGGGAATGCTTTAGGCCAGAGCTCATTAATGGAGCTGTGGTGGGAGTTGTCCTACAGATGGAAACACCAAAACAAGACACTGTCTGAGGTCAGATCCTGCCTGGTCAGAGCCACCACATCCCATCTCTGCTGTCATGATGCTGCCAGCACCAACAGACGAGCCTTGCTGGAGTGATCAGCATGTTCCCTGCTCTCTGCCAAATGTGCAGCATCTCCTGGGGTGATTATTAAGCTGCTGTGGAGCCTGTCACTCAGAATTACCCACTAATGAATTCTGACCTGATGAGGCTGGGAGGGAGGTGTTGGTTCCCCTGCAGCTCCATTCCCTTGCACCCTACTGGGCACAGCTGCTCCTCAGCAAAGGCCTCTCTAGGCATCTCACTATCTGATATTTGATTTATGTATTAGATACCATAATTTGGTATGATTTATTGCTTATATTTGATAGAATTGTCTAGAGAAGCCTTGCTGCAGCAGGCAAAGCTTCCTATCCAGCTTTTGGCCTGTCTGGCAAGGAGTAACTGAAAGATTTGGCTGAAATACAACTTGAGGACTCAAGAGCCAGATAAAATTTGCATTGATGGAACAAAGGGCAAGGGTATATTGGTTTTCTTTTTTCTTTTTTTTTCTCAACATCTCTCAGAGATGCAGTGCCCCATGGCCAGGCACTCTTCATGCAGCCAGCCATAGACACTATGGATTCTTTTGAGGGCCATGGTCTAGGGGTGAGCTGTGCAGAGCAGGGCTGATGGTTGGGCTGGATGATCCCAAGGGGCTTTTCCAAGCTGAATGGATCTGAATGATTCTATGATCTCCTGAAACCCCAGCCTCACACGTTGCTCTTTAGGGATGCAGCTGGTTGTGTTCATGGGGGAACCTGGTAGCTCTGCTGAGAGGAGTGAGGAGGGTGGGTCCTGCAGAGCAAGGACAGGGGAGGTGTTCAGGTGTTTCATAAACTGATTGCAGCTGGGTGAAATGTGCATTTTCTTCCCTCTGAAACAGCCTCACTTGTGCCTGCATCAAGAACACAACTTTCATGGCTTGGGCTGTCTTTAGAGTGATGGAGTGATTTTTTCATCCATTTATTATGTTTTAAATCAGTTTAGGACCTGAGTTTAGGACCTGAGTTTAGGTTTTGAGTGAGTTAGGTTTTGAGTTGTCAAATCAATCTTTCTCTCTTTCTCTCTTTCTCTCTTTCTCTCTTTCTCTCTTTCTCTCTTTCTCTCTTTCTCTCTTTCTCTTTCTCTTTCGCTTTCTCTTTCTCTTTCTCTTTCTCTCTTTCTCTTTCTCTTTTTCTCTTTCTTTTTCTCTCTCTCTTTCTCTCTATC
>JANHGL010025512.1:47753-62298 GCA_024611195.1 Ceyx melanurus
CTCTGGGCACCCTGGGCCAGGGTCTCACCCCCTCCTGGGGAAGAAATTCTTCCTCATGGCTGATCTGAATCCACCCATCTCCAGTTTTAATCCATTCCTTTCAGTCCTGTCACTACCCCACAGCCTAAAAAGTTCCTCCCCAGCTTTTCTGTAACCCCCTTCCGATACTTGGAAGCCACAGGAAGGTCTCCCTGGAGCCTTCTCCAGACTGAAACCTTCTCTTCTCCAGCCTGATATGGGACTGGGGGGAGGAGCAGTGAATACTTCTCAAACCACCTTCTTCAGTTGTCTGCACAGGAGTGTAGACAGACCCCATGTCCTCTGCCAGCCCTTGAGCTGACCAGAGAGTGTTCCAACCCAAGGCTCAGTGTTAGCACTGGGCTGTGCTAATGAACCCTCATAATTTCTAATTAAACTTTCTAAATAAAGATGTGGTAATTAGCTCATCTGTGAGCTGCCTGTTGTGGGGTGGTTAGGAAGTGGGAAAAGAGCAGAGGAGAGAAGGAGGAGAGTTCCCAAGTAGTATCCAGTTGTTCCTCTGGTATTTTGTATAAGGGAGGGACTGAGTGGATGGCTCACTATAGACAACATGTGCCTGTGCTTCTATTTATACTTAGGAGTTATAAACCACATTTTAAAGCATCACTGAAATGGTTCAAAAGTATTTTAGCTGCTAGCAAAATTCTTATTATTCAAACTTGTAAAGCTCACAATAACTTCACTCTGTGCTACCTGGGAGACCTGATGGCTGATGAACCCCAGGTTTCTGCCCCATCAGTGGCACAACCTGATGACCCATGACTGTGTATGAGCCATTTTCATTGTGTTGCATGATGAAAACCCCCATCTAAGAATATAGCTTGATATCAGCATTAATAAACTTGTTTTCAAAGCACCTCTGTCTGTGGAGGTGGAAGATAATTTGATGTTCCCTTTGCTCTGTATTCATTTTCAAAGAATTTATGAAACATGGAGACATTTGTCCTCTCAGCTATGGAGAGCAGGATGGTGACAGATTACCTTGCCTGCCATTGGCTCCTCCCACTGTTATAATTGATCTAATCCAAATTTCCAGCGGTGAAAGTAACAGTTTTTTCTTTTGGAAGAAGTGAGTGTGTTTGCAAATTTCTATGAGAGTTTCTAAAGCTTCCTTTAAGGTGTTGTAACCTGCTTGGAGGAGCTGGAAGGAAAGGAGGGTGTTTGAGGCAGATGATGGTGTTTTTCCATCTCATTAGCAACTTGGATTTCAGAAAGATGGTACTTTTCAGAATTATATTCAGAAATAGCTTTTCCATGGGCTCTCTGACAACACTGCTGCACCAAGTGGTAGACTGAAGGGTGAGTCCCTGCTCGGGCTCTGGACGAGAAGGAAGAAACACACGACTGAAAAAGGTGTGTGTCACAAACAAACTAGTGTTCCTTTGCACTTGTGAAACCAGAGAAATCTGAGCATGGGGATGCCAAGGACCACCATTTCCAGTCACTGCTGTCTTCCCAGTCTCCTTGTGATTGTGGCTGACTGTACCCACAGCCCAGGGCAGAGGGGACCTTTGTGAACTCCCCTCACAGTCTCCACAACCAAGGATTGCATTGATGTCTTCAGCCTCATCCATTGACTCTGTGAGTGCTTGAGCCACAGGCATTTCCCTCTGTCTAGCAGTGCTGGCCAGCTTTTTCTTCTCAGTTTTGTGCTATACAGACCTGGGCATAATCTCAGGCCTTCCTTGGTAGTGTCTTCAAATGGTGACAGCAGCAGACTCCCCATATCACCTGGAAAGCTCAGCCATGAAGATGGAGAGTGGCCAAAGTGCAATTTCATGCAATTGCTTCCTTCTTGGATAATGGAAATCTTCTGGAACATCCAGAGCACGTAGCCTGTGATTTGTAGAATGTAAATTCAACCCCTAAATCCACTTTCTTCCCAATCTCCAGGCAGACCTGGCCAAACAGTACCTGAAAGCTGGTGTGAAGAACATGGGCATCGTGTTCCTGATGAGCGACGCACAAGTGGTGGACGAGCAGTACTTGGTGCTGGTGAATGATTTCTTAGCATCAGGTATGTCCCTCCTTGCTCTGATTTCTCCACCCCCACTTTTCAAAGTAGTTTAGCTTATTGTGGTACCTGTAGTTCTAGAGTATACCAAAAAAAAAAGGGGAAAATATGAAGTAAGCAAGAAAATCCATTGGTTAAGCTCCAAAGCAGTGTTAAGCTCTTCTTGGTGAGGATGGACTCCATCATCTGGTGGAATTTTTTTCTTACTGTGTTTCTATACTTCATGGTACACTGCACGTGGTTGTTAAGTGATGTGTCTGTTGTGATACTGCAACTGAGGACAGAGCCAAAAGAATTTATCAACAGATGAGTCTGACCTGTGGATCCCAAACATCCACTCATTAATTGTTTAATTAAATAAGTTTATACCTGGCTAAAGTATTTACTGGAGTATCTATGAGTTAGTGGATGATAGAAACCTCCATAATCCCATCTGTGTCACTTAGGAGGTCACTGCTCTGTTTTCCTTCAGAAAATGGCACAGGTATGTGTGGAGAAGGACTCCCTGTGCCCAGTGTGCTGCAGCTCCTGTGCACCTTGGTCACCATGACAGCACTAGTAATCCAGAGTAGATGTATTCTCCTGACTCCCTAGTAAATCACTGTGTGTCACTTGTTGCCTTATTTGTGAGTCAGGAGTGGGAAGGTACCAGATTGTTTAGTGGACCTCCATGGGTGGAGAGTTGACAGCAATAGTTTGTGAGTAACTTTGAAGTTCACATGCATGGCTACAAATTGGACAGATGGTTTCAGCAGCAAACAAGCCCTGCTTGTGATGAATTTGCAACCAGGAGTAAGGAAGGGGGTTGTTGTGGAGGGCAGTGAGTAGCTCACCACCTCTTATGCATGGTGTAGACACAAACATCTCATCGAGGTGAAGCTCTGCAGTGTCCTACAACAAGAGGGATGTCCAGGTGTCATGGTTTAGGGTCAGGCCAGCCCACTAGGCAGATGCTCTCTGATAACTTGACCCTCATGATCCCTCATTTTTGTACTGAATATGATATATCTGGGCTGGAATCCCTCAATGGTCATTTTAGGGTCACCTGTCCAGTCTGCTACTCCCTGCACCCCCCAGTGTGGTACCTAAAATCAAGCAGTGGCCTTGGTCTGTGCACCAAACTTTGCACTCTGCCACCTCCGTGTTTGTTTGCCTTACTTGTTTCACTTCTTGTCATCACCTAAGGTAGAACAAAATACATATTTTAGTCTTTCTTAATAAATGAGTGAATTTCTGATTAGTGAATTTTCCTATGTGATTAGTATTCATATTGACAGTATCTCAATAATGATGACTTCAATCAAATCAGAAGCCAGAAAAGAATTGAATAGGTGATAAATGAAGGAACCACTAACAAAAAAAGTCTGGTTGCATACATTTCTGGCAGTTAGTTGCATAAATATTAACTCTAACTTTTTTAAAAGATTGAAAGATTTCTAACTTCTAAAACACTTTGGTGATCTGGAAGGTACCTGGAAAAAAAAAAAAAAAAGAATTGTCTGTATTGTAACTGTATTCTATATTTGTTTGCCTTGTGTTTTTATAAGAAAGTTTGATCTCACAAGTCTTTATTTTTTAGCAGATGACCTTCTGTGTCACTTCTCTGCTACTGGGGCCCAGGGGCACCTGGCACAATGATTTTTATTGAGAAAGGGACTTCCCAGAGCCCCTGAAGAGGGAGGGAGCCACTTCACTTTGCTCTAAGACTGCAAGAAAATCCAGACTAGTAAACCAAAATGTGCCTTCTTGTCATAGGTGAAATCCCTGATCTCTTCCCCGATGATGAAGTTGAGAACATCATCAACAGTGTGAGGACTGAGGTGAAAGGCCAGGGGCTGGTGGACTCCAGGGAGACTTGCTGGAAGTTTTTTATAGAGCGTGTTCGACGACAGCTGAAGGTGAGACAGGCAGGAGGGGCTCAGCTCCTCACCAGCAGTCCTGCTGCTGGGGCACAGGGTGCAGGTGCTTTGGGCTACCTTGCAGGGAGGTCACACTGCAGTCTGAAAGGCTTTTTCTGCCTGCCGATAGTGTGAACTGTGACTCTCTCAGCAAGCATAGGTAATGCTGTCTGCTGGCATCACTTCTTGGGCTCCAAAAAGCACTGTGGGAGTTGAAAATGTTCTATTTCAAGAGTTGAGCAGGACCAGCCTTTCCATTTTCAAAGCCATGCACAGGGGTTTAACTGGGGTGCATAAGGACCAAGTCTCACTGCTTGGAAAAGTTGCACAGAGGATCTTCATGCTGATGATAATCCACACGAGAAGAATTAAGACATTATCTTAAAAAGAGTGCTGGGAACTTCATGGGACACCACATGTTTATGATATTTCTTCCACTGCAGCCCATATCCCAGCATAGAAAGGCTTTATAAATATGCCCTAAGATCCCCAAACAGCTTTAGGACTTCCCAGGTATGGCCATCACATGGAGAAAGTGCAGTGCAAGAAGCAGTTGGACTCCTCTTGAAGGTATTTGGCCCTCTGCAGGACTGCACAGTGCTGCAGTCCCAGGGCAGGGAGGTAGAGTGGTCAAAGAGTGAAGACTTGATCTTTGCTTAATGTAAACATATCCTCCTTCCTTCTCACTGCTGGCTTTGTGCTGGTGGGAAACTTTCACTGAGGTGGGGTGGCCTGTTCCCTTTTTGTTATAGGTAGGATGGGGAACAGCTGGAGAGCTGGTTTTGGAGGGAGCATTTAGAGACCATGCCATAGTATAGATGGCCAAGGAGAGGGAGTACAATCCTCCTCTTCCAGTTTAAAGGGCAATTTCTGATGAGTCCTGATGCTGTTTTGCAGCTCTTCTAGCACCTTGGTTGTCTTCTGCCTGGTGTCCTTCCCTGCCTATATTCCTGTCAGCTCTTGAGGGACACTGGAAGGGCAGCATGAATTTGATTTACTTGATCACTTTTCCTTGTCTGCCCTTCTTAACAGTGTGTTAGAGCAGATGGATGGGGTCAGATGAGAAGTGTTGTTTATTCTCTCCAGCATATTGTGATGGAATCAGATGATGTGCAGAAAGCTGATGGAGCCATTGCTGGTCCAGGCTATTCTGGACCTCTAGGAGCAGCACAGGAGTGGGACTTGGCCCAGCAGAGCATGAACACCAACACAACTTCTGCCTCAGGGTTTTGAGAGAGTAGAAATGGGCTTGGGTACCCAGATACCTTCCTGGAGCTTGCCTGACCCTGAGAAGGTAATGTAGAGGTGCCCAAGGCTTATGCTTGAAGGTGTAGAAAGGATTTCTACAGGTGTGTGAGAATGCAGGGGCCATGTCAGAGGAGCAAAAGCTAGGAGTTCAGCTCACAGATATCTGAGGTGACAGCAAAGAGGAAAGCTACTTTGCCTTGGCCTGATTTTACACCCTAGGTGAAGATTTTCCTCCTGGAAAAGGGGGAGCTTGTGACTTCCAGAGGAACTGAGCAGGCTGGCTGGGGGAAGGGAGGCTCCCAGCCTGCAGGGAAAGACAGGTGGATGAGGGAAAGGCACTGAAGACTGGAAGAAGGAGAAATGGTGTAGGGTTGGGAGGCTGCTGAGCAGGGGAGTAACAGCCCCTTGACCAGCCCCCACAGTAATGTGAAGAGAGATTTTCCAGAGACCCATGAACACTGCACAACTCCCTGCATCCCAGCAACTTTTAGCAGCTGTTGAACTGAAAGAAAAGCCTGAAAGGGAAAGGTCCTACTGTGTAAAAATGCAGTGAGCATGGAAACCACATTCACAACTGCTTTCCATTCCATTCTGCTCTGTTTGGAGATATATTTAAAAAAAAAAAAGATCTCATTCTGATAAAAGAAAATTTTGAGTTCAAGCCACCTCAACCCTTTTCAGTACCTGCTTTTAGGGAAAAAAAAAAATCCTGTGGTCCTGCTGGGAGAATTGAGATCCATTCACTTCAATTCCTCTTTGCACTGCTTGAATCTGGATGCCAGTTCTCTGTCAGGGGAAGCTTTGTGTCACTGCTAAAGCAGAGAAGGGTGGTTAGACTCATTCTCAGCTGCAGCCCTGAAGGTGTGCCAGGCCTCTGCTCCTCACTATTGCAATGCTTAACACCACAGCTAATTTTTACTGCAGAGAACAACAAATGGTTACTGCTAAATGATGGCCTGAATTGCAGGAACTAATGATGCTTTTCCCTTAGCTGCTGCTGTGAGATCTTCCTTTGGAAGTGGCGGATGGAGTCTGGGATGGGCTGCACAGGCAAAGCCTGGTGCCAGCTCTTGGACTGTGTCTTCTCCTTCCTTGACCTGCTCTTGCACTGTGTGTTATCTTCTCCTTCCTTGGCCTGCTCTTGGACTGTGTGTTATCTTCTCCTTCCTTGGCCTGCTCAGGTTGCACTGTGCTTCTCCCCCATCGGGAGCAAGCTGCGTGTCTGCAGCAGGAGGTTCCCTGCCATTGTCAGCTGCGTGGCCATCGACTGGTTCCAGGAGTGGCCGCGGGAGGCCCTGGAGTCCGTCAGCCTCCGCTTTCTGCGGGACACAGACACCCTGGAGGTGAGCACCTCACACACAGGCACCTGTGGGGATCCTCTGGGGGCAAGAGACCACACTGGGAGGTTTAAGCAAATGTTGGAAGTCCCAGGTTTAAAGCAGCTGTTTGAGGTCTGACACGCCACTGATGGATGCAGGGTTTGTTGGGCACAGTGGCAGAATGCACTCTTGCAACTAAAAAGCAAGAATAGGCTACAACGTATTAGAAAGCAGGGTAAATATTATGCATGTTAGTTAATCACCCGTGCTTGAAGACTTACAGCTGCTAAATATTCACTCACCACTCCAGGGAAGGGCTCTCAATCTTAGGAACAAATTCACCTTGAGTCATGTCCTGACCATGACCTGACCTCCATCCAGGTGAGTGTTGAGAGGCAAATCCCAAAATCTGAACCAGACCATATCACTTTATCCCCTGGTTTACATGATGATTATACAGTTTGAATACACAAGACTGTGGCTGAAACCCTTCGGGTGGTTGTGGCAAAACTCTGCCTGATTGGATTTGGCTCTATGGATACATAGAAGTTGTGGGCTGAACCCACCACTGAACCCCTCCGGGCTCTCCTGCTCTTACTTTCTCAGGAGGCCAAATAGTAGTTGGAATTGAGACTCAGGACACACCATTTGTTGAGGAATTTCAAGGCTCAGCTCATGTCTCTTTGTGTGGTGCAGCAGGGTTCTTTTTGGCCTTGGGCTTATGGACAACTCAAGGCTGAGCCATCTCCAGAGCTGTCTGTGTCAGCCCTGTAGAGATAAGACCACAGAGAGGCAAATCAAGGCTTAGTCACCTTGAGGACAGCATTGCAGGGAGGGTTTGTTCACCTTTATTACCTTCCAACATTTATCCAGGGTGACTGTTCTGAGAGGACTTGCTCTAGCTCTGTAGTGCATTAAACTTTCTTGGTCCATGCTTGGAATACAGTGCAAGGGTTTCAGAGAGGGACATGGGCCTTTGCAGAAGTCTGGCCACTGGCACCATGCTCATGTGTTTGTACACTGAGAGTAGTGCAGTGACGTGGCTGCTTGGTGATGCTGGCAGCCAACAGATTGCTGCAGAAAATAACCTAATGCTCAGGATTATTGCAGACAACATGTGCTTTTGTCCCCACAGAGGTGTCTGAGCATTTGTAATTGTCAGGGGCAAAAAGATGTCAGGTTCTCGTTGATGACAAACAGCTACTAGACCAAAAGGGATTTAATTCTGTTTATTTAGCTTTTCTGGGCAGGATTTTGGAAGAATAAAGTCTACAATGTCTCTTTTCATGAGTGTGCACTTTCCCCATCGGTACAAAAGACGAGCTCAAATTCATACTTAAAAGAGTGTTATTTTGTAGGGCTGAATGCTAGAAAAATTGCTTGGAATAAGATAAAGCATGAGATAAAAAGATACAATAAGAGGAATAAAGCACACGAGTAGACAAAGTTATTTTAGAGATAACAAACAAAAAGGGATCTACTTCGATGTTACATCCTGGATTTTGCTGAAGCAGAACAATAAATAAATTCCTTTCTATATGGCACAGCTCTGTGTGATATATATAGTTTTTGTGTTTGAAACAGTTTCTCCTTTCCTCCTTATCTTACTTTTAGGATTCAGTGAAAGTTTCAATAAGCAAATTCATGGCCCATGTCCACATGAGTGTCAACGAGATGTCCCGATTGTATCTGAGCAATGAGCGACGATACAACTACACCACTCCAAAGTCCTTCCTGGAGCAAATCAAACTCTATCAGAATTTGATACTGAAGAAGGGCAAGGATTTAAAAGCAAAAATGGAGCATCTGGAGAACGGCCTGGAGAAGCTTAACAGCACATCTGCCCAGGTAAGCAGACCCTTTGGGGTCCAAAGTGGATGGATTTCCTTATTTCTCCATTAGACGTTTCTCTGTGTCCTGGTTTGAGGAAGAACTTTACAGGCTGAAACTGTACTGTGTGTAAAATCTGTGGTAGAACCTGATTGTAATCTGGCTTGAACTGGGCTCCTGAATGACATTCTACACTGGAAGAGATGTGTGGCCAGTCTCTGCTGTTTGGGTGGTAACCATGGAAGGTCATGGTCAGTAACATGAGATGGGATCCAGTTGGCCATGTACTTCTTTTAATGGTTAAATTTCAGCTGCACTGACAAAAGAGCTCATAAAATCCAGGAAGATCAGTGGCTTTTGGAGTTGCAGCCAGAAAGTCCACAATAATTTGTGAAAGAATCCTCTCTTTCAGACTAAATAAGAGCATCCTTTTAAATTAAACTGATGTTCATTCTTCTTTGCATTGTGCTATCCATCTTTAAGGAAGACTGACACATGTCTGAAATGTAGATTAGCCATCCCCAAATCCCCCTACTGAGGAGCTGCACTGGCACTCATCTGAGGTAATGACTAGCTGTGTTTTGAGCATTTCCCAAACCTCTCCACAGTGACACAAGCTCCTTTTCAGAGCTCTGATGGCTATATCTGTTACTAAACTCCCATTTTTTTCCTCTCAATTTCATATTCTATTAACTCTTACAACTGTTCACTTGCAAGCTTCTACTGTGGCAAATGGGATTCTTCTGAAGCTGCTCCAGAGAAATGCATGGAATTGATGTGAATTATGGACTAAGTAGTTCAACCCCTTCCACATATATGCTCTGGATAATGCTGGTGGCATAAATCACATCTGTCACACTCAATAGCATTCATGCCTCACCAGAGGGTGATGTATGGGCTTTATTAGTGCCTCTCAACCCTATGTCTCACTTCAGACAGTTTCTCTCTGCATGGTACAGGACAGATCTTCGAGGACACAGGAGGGGAGTGGACATGTTTCCTATCCCCTCTGTTGGTTTTAGCACCTCCTTGGTAAGGCTGCAGCTGAGGGTAAACAGCCAGTAGCAGAAAGCACCCATCACAACCAGTGCTGCCAACCAGAGCAATCAGCTTGTGCCCTCACTGCAAAGCAGACCTCACATCCACCTTACCTATGGAGACAAACAATTTTGTTGACCTGTAGGGTGCTGCTGGTTTTGATGGTGCTCCAATGGTGGACAAGGTGGGTTAAGTCTGTTACTGAGAGCAATTAATATGAAACTTACCATTTGAGAGGAAACAAGTCCCTGTAGTGTTGGTCAAACACAAGGGACCCTTCTGCGTGCTTCAGGCACCTCTTCAGTTGGGTGTTATGTTGGCAAGGGTCCTCAGAGGAGCCAGAAAGTAGGGGCTGAGCAGTGGTGGAGAACTGGGGAGGGCATGGGAAGCCACAGCACCTCTGGGTCTTGTGGGTATTGCTACTGCAAGAGGGTAAAAGAACACAAAATTCTTATCTGGTTGGAGTAAGGCTCGGGTGAGAAAAGCCTGTTTCTGAAGTTGATTAAGATGCAGAGCAGTGAGGACAAATATGTCAAATTTGAATCTAATATTAGCACTGGGGGCCTAAAATTAAACACCTAAATTATCAGACGTGAGCAATAGTCAAAATTGCTGTTGATTTGAAACCAGAGTGGGGATATTTAGCAATGTTGGAAATCATACCAGAATGCTCTTGAATATGGATTTAAAAGTCTGAACTTCACATTCATCCATGGAAATGGTTGGTCTTAGTGCTGAGGGGGTGACAAGTCATCTGTGGCTCAGTTGTGTCACCTCCAGGTTGTGTTTATGGTGCTTGGAAGTGTTGTGCTGTGGTGTCCCCAGGGCTCAGTGCTTCATATCTTTATCAGTGATCTTGGTGAGGAGACTGAGAGCACCCTCAGTGAGTTTGCAGATGGCACCAAGTTAGGTGGGAGTGTTGGTCTGTTTGAGGGTAGGAAGGCTCTTCAGAGGGACCTGGACAGGCTGGATTGATTGACTGAGGCCAATCATATGGGCTTCACCAAGGCCAGGTGACAAGTCCTGTTCTTGGGCCACATCAACCCCCTGCAATGCTACAGACTTGGGGAGGGTGGCTGGAAAGCTGCTTGGCAGAGAAGACCTGGGGGTTTTGATTGACAGATGAGCACGAGCCAGTGTGTGCCAAGGTGGGCTGGAGGGTCCAAAGAAGGGGAACAAAGCTGGTGAGGGGTCTGGAGACTTCCAAGGAGCAGATGAGGGAGCTGGGGTTGTCTAGCCTGAGGAAAAGGAAGCTGAAAGGAGACCTTAGAGCTCTCTCAACTCCCTGAAGGGAGGTTGTAGGGAGGTGGGTTTTGATCTCTTCTCACAAATCCCAGCTGAAAGGATCAGAGGAAATGGCATCAGATTGCACCAGGGGAGGTTTAGGTTGGATGTTAGGAAAAACTTCTGCACCAAAAGCCTGGAACAGGCTTCCCAGGGAAGTGGTTGAGTCACCATCCCGTGGTTGAGTCACCATCCCTGGATGCATTTAAAAGCTGTCTAGATATCTGCTCAAGGACATGGTGTGGTAGTGACCCTGGTAATTAGATAATGGTTGGACTTGATGATCTTAAAGGTCTTTTCCAACCACACTGATTCTGTGATATTTTCATTTTCAAAGCAAAGGAGGATTTTGATACTTGGGTATGATCTGGTTGTGCCTTAGGTCTGAGGACTAGTGCTCCATCCTCACCACTCACTAGATTGGATGCCATGACAAGTTAATACTGAGTTGTGTGTATTTCTATAGACTGTTCAGCGTGGCCTCAGCATGAGTGAGCTGTTGTACAAGTAATTGCAGAGTGTTTGGACAGCCATTCCAGTTCCAGAATGTGTTTGGAACTGTGTTTTTCTTTTGAGACTTGGGCATCTTGACACCACTGCCCAACTTTTCCTTCTCAATCAATGTTTTCCATTACCTTACATGCGTAACCATCCTTCCCTGAAGACAGTGGTGTTCCTCAGCACTCAGAAAAGCAGAAGCCAGCTTCCAGTTATTAGGACATGATAGAGTTGGGAATACACGTGGGATGAGTCATTTGTTTTGCAGAGGGATGATCACTGTGAGGTCAGTGCTCTGTTCCGAGCCAATCGCTGAGTAATTTTCAGGATGACTTTGGTTCATGTTGCATCACTGGATTCCAGATTCAAGCCCAGCTTTCTCTATCAATTAACCATTGACCTTTGTGATGGATTTGGTGTTCTTGAAACAAGGCAGGGACAAACAGCTCAAATGAGTCTTCTGGGAGCCTGCCTTCCAGGTTTTCTGTTCTTTAATAATTCTTCTACTGTCCTGGTGGTGGGCAGCACTTCCTCCTTTCCTGGTGGGTCACAGCACATTACCCTTGAATCTCTTGTTTGCTTTGCAGTTTGCCATGCTACCTCACAGTACTCACTGCTTCTTAGCATGTCCTGGACTCAGGAAGCTGCTCACAGGTTCTCCCTATTTCTAAGCACTGTTTGGGACCAAATGCTGAGCCTTTTGTAGCCTATCATGATGTTCCATGTGCTAGGGGACATACTGATCTGTCTGCTCAAACCTCCATTGAGTTGTTTCCTATGGTGAACAGCATTCTCTCTTCTCTTTGGGATTTTCTCAGTCACCTCAGTCTCTCTTTGTGCTGTTACTCTCTAGTAGTTCTTGCTTTCTTCTGCTTACCAGCTACGTGTTACCCAAAAGACACCATCTGCTTTCAGCAGTGTTGGCAGACACTGGAAAAACTGGTGGTGGTTTTCTCAGCCATTCCCTTGGATTTGGGAATGACTTTTTGTGATGTGCCTAGATGGTAATTCATAAAGCACAGGTCTGTGGCTGCTCCACATTCACTGCAGGCTTCAAGGTACTGCTAAGAACCACGCAGGACAGGTCACTGCAGCACCCTGAACAGTCACAGGTGATGTCTTGGCAGCTCCTGTTCCACTCTTTCCACTTTCAACTCCATTTGAACCTTAACCTCGCCGGGCAAAACCAATTGTTTCCTTTCATGTTCCAAAACTCTGCTGTAGTTAAGGGAGGCTGGAGGTCACCTAGACATTGGCAGAAAGTCCAGCTGATCCTCAAGATACACATCACAGCTCCAACCTGCAGTGTGTCCAGTGGGAATTTAACAGTGCCCAGCTGAGCAGGGGCCTTCACAGTAACATACTCTTCTGAGCTTCCAAGTATTTCTTTCCAGCAAAGGCAGAACTAATTCCTTCTTTTTTTTTTTTTCAAATCCTGTTAGAGCAAGTAATTTATCCTTCCATCACTGCATGTATTTGGGCAAAGGCAGGTTTTGTTGAGGGCATTTTCTGTTCTCACAGGCTGCACCGAGTTCACGTCTGCTCATTTTTGTAGCGCAGTTGAGCGACACTGGCTTTTAATCCCCTGCTTGTTTTGTCGTGGTTGTGTAAACCCCTAAAGCTCCCATTCCTCTGAGTCCCCAGCACATGATTACTGATTTTTTTGGGCAGAAGGTCACCAGCCATATCTGCCATCAGCAAAGCCTCCCACTTCAATTTCCTGCAATCCCCCAAGATGTGGAGCTGAACAAGGAGCCGCCGCTGAGTTTGCCGCCAGAAAGGATTAACATGTTCCTGCAAGGACAGAGCTGTTTGGATTTACAGTCACATCTTTGTGCTGCTGAGAACAGCATTGTGGTGCCAGGCAGCAGGAGGGGACAATAGATGAAGTGTACAAAGAGACTTCGAAGAAATTGCTCCCCACTTGAAGCTGATGCTGAATGTCAACGGCTTCGGTTTGCAAATTGTGTTCTCTCTTCTGGGGTAAAAATGGAATTATCAACAAAAGCCAGTGGCTGACTTCCCTTCTAGGAAGTATTTTTATACATCTCAGAAGCTCTCCACAATACTTCATGAGCCTGATGGCAGGACAGTGAAAAACTCTGTGGTTTTTCTCACAGAGGCTGTGTAAATTCACTGAAAGTGGTACTTTTAGAAAGAGACTCTCTGTCTTCAGGTGAGAGCCAGTGTTGGCTCTCCCACTGGGCAAAAGTTTCAGCCTGTTGCAGGAGGGGGTTCAGCCTTGGCTATAAGCAGCTGGTTGGTGGAGCAGTGTGTGAGGAACTGCCACCAGCTGAACAGGAGAAACCTTCTCCAGCTCATTTGACATAAAGTTTTAAAGCCATTTGACCCTTGGACCTCTGTCATGGGCTGTACCTGTCAGCAGATTCCAGTTGTAATTTTCTGGTGTGAAAAATGCCCTTCCTGACACAAGTCTGTAGGACCTTATGGTTGTCAGGGAGGTGATAAGTTCTTGTCTTGGCCTTGTGTGAGTGGGGCAGGGCATGGAGGTGGGTGAGTGAGTGACAAGGGTGCACCTGGGTGAGCAGGAGGCTTAGGGAGCAGTGGTTCCTGCTGCACAGGTCCTCCTCAAAACCCACAAGTGGCAAACACCACGTTCTCTGCTCTGCTGCTGTTCAGGTTGAAAGGCAAGAAAAAGTGTAGCTGATTTGTAGCATGTAGCACATGTCATCTCCACCCCAAAACACACCTGCACAGCACACGTGTGTCTCTGTTGCCAGGGATGGGATGTAATATCAGATCTCATGTTCAGAGCTTTATTAATTTGGCTTTATAATGAGAGATAAGTTTCCTGCAAATGCCTGGTCCATGGTGAAGCTCCCAGGCTGTACAAAAACAGTCCCAAGAAGACATGAAATTAAAGCTCCCACTTACATCTCATGGGATCCTGCTCAAGGCAAAATTTGTGTTGCTCTGGCCCCTCTATCCAGTTTCCAAGCAGAGGCAGTGAGCAGCAGTGGGACAACCTCCTTAGAATCTCATCCTGCTGCTGCTGCTTTCTTCCCTGCTGAGTTCCTCACTGCTAGCAGGCTGCTCCAAGGTGTGGACCATGTGCATGGTCTCTCCAACTGTGACCAGTGAGCAAAGGAGAGCAGCAGTGTCCTGCTAACAGCTAGAAATACTGCTTGTCTGTGCTGCCAGGGCATTGTTTCCATTGTTTCCCACTCAAATGTGAGCCTATGCTGCTGGGCAGGGTGGTGAGTGTCCATGCTCCCACATGTAGAATCATAGAATGGTTAGGGCTGGAAGGGATCTCCAAAGGGCACCACCTAGTGCAGCCCCCCTGCAGGGAGCAGGGACACCCTCAACTAGACCAGACTGCTCAGAGCCTTGGCCAACCTCACCTGCAATAGCTC
>JANHGL010025512.1:62398-77759 GCA_024611195.1 Ceyx melanurus
GGCCAACCTCACCTGCAATAGCTCCAGGGATGGGGCCTCAACCACCTCCCTGGGGAGCCTGTTCCACTGTTCTACCAACAGTTTTTCTTCCCTCTAGGTGGATGAGCTGAAGGCCAAGCTGGCAGCCCAAGAAGTGGAACTGAAGCAGAAGAATGATGATGCTGACAAGCTGATCCATGTGGTGGGGGTGGAGACAGAGAAAGTGAGCAGGGAAAAGGCAATGGCCGATGAGGAAGAGAGGAATGTGGCACTCATCACCCAGGAGGTTGAGCAGAAACAGAAGGACTGTGAGGAGGACCTGGCCAAAGCTGAGCCTGCCCTGGAAGCTGCCCAGGATGCTCTGAATACCCTCAACAAGGTATAGTGAAGATTCCCATCCTGGGGATGCTCTGGTGTGTAGAATAAGTCAGAGTGATTTGTTAAGATGCAACCAGTTGATGTTATCAGGAAAAGGGGCAGAGTCGTCTTAGCTGGTACCCAAGTTCAGTGTGGCACTCACTACAGACCTGGCTTGTCCTGTTCATGAAGTGCCAGAGACTAGCAGAAGGGAGGGGAATTGGCTGCCCTGTGCTGCCCAGGTCTTCATCATAGGTCAGCATCCTCTGTGCTATTCAGGGTAGTAGTGCCACCATTCCTACCTTGCCATGGAAATGCTCACCTGCTAGAGGAAAAACAATTGCACCAGCTCAGAATTCCCCTTCCAGGCTCGAACACTGGCTGCTTTGACAGAACCCTCCCAGCCCCCTGAGCACCAGCCCATGGCACATGTGGGCTTGGGGAGAGGCCGTGGAGCACGTGCTGTTCCAGCCAGAGCTGCTCAGGATGCTTGGGAAGGAGGAGGGCAGGTTGAGCTGCTCATCTGTGCTCATGGTTGGCTCCATGTCATTGAGCACGTTAATGAGAGACATTGTAGACTGCAAATGCACACAGCTCCCAGGGGCCTGCCTCTATCAGCTGCATGGTTAACACAAGCTAAAAGCAAGCCAAGACACGTTTAGGAACAGATTCATGGCAGCTACCTTTGTCCGGATGGATGCTCAAAAGCACCAGCCTGTCCCACCTTGCCTTCCACAGGCAGGAAATCAAAGCAGTAGTATGAGAATATAGATTAAAAACTATTTGAAACTGGTAGAAATTGATTTTTCTTCAGCTGGTGTTGCAACAGCCCTTATCCTTGTTTTGGCAATGGTTCTTCTGTCTAAAAGCTGACTTGCCTGTGTGTAGAGAGAGGATTTGGGGTGTCAGCAGATCAACTCCTCAGCACCTCTCTGCCATCGCAGTCACAAGGGTGTTGGAAGCTTGTGCTTTCTCCAGGATGCAGCTTTTTTTGCTCATCCTACTTAGGGACTTGCTAGAATCACCTTGTTTTACCAGTGGAGGAGGTAGGAGCTCCCCCTGGGACGAGGGTGTCTCCAGAGATTAGCTGTTGCTTGTGGGAGGATTCTTGTGCCTGTTCGCCCCAGTGGCTGCTCTCCTGGTGAAGGGGCTTGGTTAAAATGCCTGCATTTGGGCTGGGTGATGGGCCTGTGGAAAATGTGGGTGCACACAGTTCAGCAAGACCTCGATGTGTGGGTGTCTTGCACAGGGAGTAGTTAAGCATGAAGGGAAGCTCTGCAAGGCCGTTTTAGAGGGGATGGGGGGCTATTTATAGACATTATAATTTGGTTATTATTCCTTTTTCCTTATCCCAGTCTTCTGAAAGGGCAGAAAACCTCCTTCTTCCCCAGACAGCAGGGAGTGTGGGGAGGAGCACTGAGCTCTGCTGGCCCTGGGTGGGATAGAAGAGGCTGGATCAGGGAATTGAGCCCATGTGCCCTCAACAATGATTTAAAGGGAACAGTGTTCAGGCCACAATAAACCTAATTTATCAGGCTGATAGCTTGGGAGCCTGACTCTGTTAGTGGCAAAGTAGAAAGAGCTCCCATTCATTTTTTTCTAACAACCTTGTTTTCCCTTTTTCAGAAGAATCTGACAGAGCTGAGGTCCTTTGGGTCACCACCTTCAGCTGTCACCAACGTCACTGCAGCCGTGATGGTGCTGATGGCTCCGGGAGGAAAGATTCCCAAGGACAGGAGCTGGAAAGCAGCAAAAATTGCCATGGCCAGGGTGGATGGCTTCCTGGACTCTTTAATCAAATTCAACAAGGAGAACATCCATGAGAACTGCCTCAAAGCCCTTCAGCCCTATTTACAAGACCCCAAGTTCAAACCTGAATTCGTGGCCACCAAGTCGTACGCGGCGGCCGGTCTCTGCTCCTGGGTGGTGAACATTGTACGTTTCCACGAGGTCTACTGCCACGTGGAGCCCAAGAGGCAGGCTCTGAGGAAAGCCAATGCTGAGCTGGCAGCTGCTCAGGACAAGCTGGCCAGCATCAAGGCCAAAATTGCTGTAAGTACTTGTCCTGTGGTGGGACTTGTCCCACTGTTCAACGCCTGGGGAGAAGTCCTAAGTTAGATTTGTTTAGATTTGGTTTTAAGGACAGGGTGGTAATCCGAAGATTTGGTGGATTGAAGCCTTTTCTATCTATTTTATTGCTGCTTAGAATCATGGAATTGTTTTGGTTAGAAGAGATCTTTAAATCAAGTCAAACTATTAACCCAGTACAGCCAGGTCACCACTGCCCCATGTTCCTCAGCACCACAGCTCCATGGCTTGGAAACCCCTCCAGGGGTGGGGACTCCACACTGCCCTGGGCAGCCTGGGACAGCCCTGGACAGCCCTTTTGAGGAAGAAATTATCCCTCATGTTCAATCGAAATCTCCCCTGGAACAACCTGAGGCTGTTTCCTCCTGTCCTATGGCTTGTTACTTGCTCCCTGCATTTCATCTATGCTTCTCCTGCCTTGCTTACACCTTAAGAGGAAGACTAATTATTGATTTTTATTATTCCCACCTAATTTTTAAAATGTAATTTACTCATGGGTCCTCAGAAAACTCATCTCAAACCAGGATGTTCCCAGAGCACTGCACAGGGGCAGGGAAGAGGAACATGAGGCTGATTCAGAGCTGGGAGCACAGAGCTGGGCTGGGTTGGCTCCCTGCACCCAGTCCCTGGTGATGGGGATGTTTTGCAGGATGCTGACTGTTCTGGTAGGAGCCTCATCATTTGTCATGGCATGGCTCCCTGTCAGCATAGCTTCTGCATTAGCCTGATTTAGATTTGTGCTACTTAAAAAAACAATAAATATATATATATATTGAAAAATCACTGAATAGGAGAGATTACTGTGTAATTAAAAGTGCATTTCTACCAAGAGTAGCTTCTGCCTTTCTCATTTTCCTTCAGAAAATCATCTCTCTGTTGAGACATCCTGATTTTCTCCTCCATTCCCTCCTTGGTCAATATCTGCAAAGTGTGGAAAGCAGCCCAGGGGGATCCCAGCAGCCCACCCCTCTGATGGCAGCACAGTGTCCCACCACTTGCTGTCCCCCAGGTCCCTTTGGATGCAGCAGCCACTGCCTGTGCTCCAAAACCTGCCTTTTTTCGTTTTGGTGCTGGGTCTGGGATGCCTCTTGGTGAATGAAGGATCTTCTGAGGCTTTGCTGTAGCACTGACACCCCAGTGCAAAGTCCCTGTTCATAGCCATGGTGTGTTGGCAACTGGGCTGACAGGTACGTCCCAAATGAGTGACTTTGAGATCCACTCCTGGAGAAGGGCAGCACCATCCCTCCAGCTGAGCTCATCCCAGGACTCATCTCTCTCATGAGCACATCTTCATCTTAGAGAATATTTAATTCTCTTGTTGCCTCCCTGGGCTTATTATTCTTAAAGCATTTACTACACTTTGAAACTAAAACTGTAAATAAATCTCTGGGGCTCTCCAGCAGCCCCTTCCTGCTGTGGATGAAAGGAGGGCAGGCTCCCCATCTGAGGCTGGGGTGGATTTAGAGGTCTTTAGCCTCTAATTCTTCCACCTCGGAAGTAAAATACGGTGCTGGGGAACTTTTTTTCATCCCTTTATGCTGTTCTTTTCCAAAGCTTTGAATGTCTGAGCTTTTGGATTTTCTATTCTTTATTATTTATTTTTTTTTAAATAAGTAGGATTTTGTTAAAGAAACTGGCAATCTTTGGGGAGATTGCTGGTGCTCTCCAGGCATACACTCAGCAAACTGACTGCTTTGGGTGAGTTTTCCCCTCTGCAGGTGGATAATGACATGCTGGAGTGTGGGGGTGGCTGTGGAGGTAGAGCCTTCCTTACCAGCCTAGGCTACCTTGGATAACTTCACTGATGTGAGGCTGATTCATACCTGCTCACAACTGGGCCCCAAGCTGTTGCAAACCCATTTTTAGTAACAAATAAGACTATTGTGATGATCATAAATACCAAACACCTTTCCCTCTTCTTTCACAACAAATCTGGGGCGGGCAGCTGTGGAAGTAGCACACAGAGCTGCTGACAGAAATCCATGTGTGCTACTGTGGGGTGTGTCAGGTGGGGCTCTGCCAGGGTGATCTGCTCTCCAGAGCTCACTGAGACTTATTTCTCAGGCTGTGCTGTGTAATCACATTTTCTGTACCTCAGCATATGCAGGGAAGTACATTCATATGCATGCACTGACAGAAACTTTTTGTGTTATGAATTCCAAGGCAGTTGAGGAGAGACAGCTTGGTGTCTTCCAGGATCCAGGAGAGCTCCAGATATCCCCAGTATAATCCTTTTTCATTTTCAGGTTTGTTTCTAGTCTGTAGCTGTGATGTTAAAGCAATTTACCAGCACTTCAGCCTTAAGCTGTTTGCATTGGGCACAGATAAAATCGATTATTCCTTTTACTTCTCTTATCAGAAGTGAAATGCTCCAAGTGCTTGAGGGAGATGTTGACTTGGTTTAGACCAGAGTGTGAACAGCTCTGTCCAAGCAAAGGGCTCTTCATCTCCAGGTGATTTGGGCTTTTTCTGCCCTTTCTCAGCACTTAGCAACTGACCTTGGTGTGAGGTGATCCCAGCTAGTGCTGGATGGACTCCTCTGCAGGAGTGTCATGTGGCAAAACAAATTTAGTGAGTTATTTGTTATTTTCCTTTGTAGAAACAGGGTGTGGGAGGTATGACTTGGAGATGGTTCAAGCACACCTCCAGCTGCTCAGGGAGCCCACTGGGGATCTGAGCACAGCTTGGTGAATCAGCAAAGCCTCAAGGGCTGGACTGAGATCAAGAGGGCTGCAGCATCAGGAAATAGAAAATTCTGCTTTCTTAACTGCCCTGCTCATTGCCCAGGTTGGTGGTACTTGGCCATAAGGACCCCTTTTCCCCAGTGTAAATTTACACCAGGCCAGAGCACCAGATAAATTAGGTTTATATGTTCTCTGCCCCGTGCCCAGGATGCAGTTAGAGCAGGGACACAGAACCAATCACTGCTCTGTGCTGCCTCCTGCTGCTGCCACTCTGTGGAGGGGCTCCAGCCAATGTGCCAGCTTGGGCAGCATGAGCTATGGGGGAGCTGGGCCAGCCCTGCACACGACGTAGGGGACTCTTCTCTGGAGGAATCAGAGAATCATAGAATGCCAGGGGCTGGAAGGGACCTCAAAAGATCATCGAGTCCAACTCACCTGCCAGAGCAGGGTCACCCAGACCAGATAACACAGGCACAGATCCAGGCAGGTTTGGAATGTCTCCAGAGGAGATTCCACAACCTCCCTGGGCAGCCCCTGCCAGGCTCTGGCACCCTCAAAGTGAAAACAATTCCTCCTAATGTTTCCATGAATCTTCCTATGCCTCAGCTTCCACCCACTGCCCCTTGTCCTGTCTGGGCATCACCCAGCAGAGTCTGGCTCCGTCCTCCTGGCACTCACCTTAACATATTGACAGACACTGCTGAGCTCCCCCCTCAGTCTCTTTTTCTGCAGAATAAAGAGCCCCAGCTCCCTCAGCCTTTCCTCATGAGACAAATGCTCCACTCCCTTCTGCATCTCTGTGGCTCTGCTCTGGACTCTCTCAGCAAATCTATCCCCTTGAACCAGTGAGCCCAGAAACTGGACACAACACTACAGATGTGGCCTCACCAGGGCAGAGCAGAGGGGCAGGAGAACCTCTCTTGACCTCTCAGCCACACCCCTTTTAATACATCCCAGAATGGCACTGGCCCTCTTGGCCACAAGAGCCACTGCTGGCTCATGGGCAGCCTCCCATCAGCTTGGACCCCCAGGTCCTTTTCCACTTCACTCCAACAGGTCAGTCCCCAACCTATCCTGATACCTGGGGTTGTTCTTTCTCAGGTGCCAGACTCTACACTTGCCCTTGTTGGATTGCATTAAATTCCTCCCTGCCCAGCTCTCCAGCCTGTCCAGGTCTCTCTGGATGGCAGCACAGCCTGCTGCTGTGTCAGCCACTCCTCCCAGTTCGGTGTCATCAGCAAACTTGCTGACAGTGCCTCTGTGCCCTCATCCAGGGCATTGATGAATATATTGAACAGAACTGACCCCTGTGGGACCCCACTAGTTACAGTCCTCCACCAGACTCCATCCCATTGACCACAACCCTCTGGCTTAAGATTTTCTTTAAAACCATGCTGGTCTTCTCCTTTTTTCGTTTCCTTTCACGTGCAGCGTCTGGACGAGAACCTGAGGAAGCTCACAGCCAAGTTTGAGAAGGCCACTTCAGACAAACTCAAATGTCAGCAAGAAGCTGAAGCTACAGCCTGTACCATCGCTCTGGCCAATCGCCTGGTGAGTGGCAGCAGATGCAGCTCGGGTGGCATGAAAGGGAGGTGCCAGGTGCTGCTGAAATGGGAGCCACGTGCAGGCAGAACATTTTGTCCTCTCATTCATTCATTTCTGTATCTATTGAGAACACGTTTCCTGCCAGGCAGAAAGTTTCAGTGATGAAAATGAGTTTGCACTGGTTGTTTTCATACACTGGGGGTAGGCATTGCTCATAGCTAGAGGCACTGCCCATACTCTCTTCACAGCTCTCCTCTCCTTCTGCTACTTCAAGGCCCAAAATGCTATGACTCAAAACTGTATCATGAAAACAGAAGTGGGGATACACCAGTAGCTTTGTAGGTTTGGAAATGACAAAAAGTGACTCGAGAAAAGCTGTAGGAAAGCAGTGTCTGTTCCCACTAGCAATCCATCACTGTGCATCACAGGCTGTTCTATCTTCAAAATACTCATCCTCTGTGGGGGCAGTGCCCTTCTTGCTGCTTCCCAGCCTGAGAGATAGTGGCTTTTGTTCACACTGCCCTGCTAGCTGGAGCCCCAGCTCACATCCAATGCTCCAAATGCCATTAACCATTTGCATTTTGGCTTCTGCCCTGGCTGGTAGCTGGGAGCAAGCCAGCTCCTCTTGTAGAAAGGAACTGGGGCTTCAGGACAGTCCCATGCTGGGGGGGGTCTGTCCTGGCAGGTGATGGCATTGGAGGTGGTTCTAACAACTGGCTTTGCTGACTCAAGCTCATCCTTTAGCTCATGAAGGCAGCAAGAACAGAATTGATATGGCTGGAAAAGACCTTTAAGTTCATCAGGTCCAACTGCTTTCTAACTCTTCCAGGGCCCCTACTGTGCCATATCCTTGAGCAGATATCTGGACAGCTTTTAAATGCATCCAGGGATGGTGACTCAACCAATTCCCTGGGCAGCTTGCTCCAGGTTTTGATAACCCTTTTGGTACAGATGTTTTTCTCATGTCCAACCTTAACCTCCCCTGGTGCAACTTGATGCCATTTCCTCTCATGTGAGAAGAGACCAACATCCACCTCTCTACAACCTCCTTTCACATGGTTGTAGACAGTGATAAGATCTCCCCTCAGCTTCCTTTTTCCAGACTAAACAACCTCTGGTCCCTCAGCTGCTCCTCCTAAGACTTATTTTCAAGACCCTTCCCCAGCTTTGATGCCCTTCTCTGGAACTGCTGCAGCACCTCCATGTCTTTATACTGTGACACCCAAAGCTGAACACAGTACTCAAGGTGCAGAATTGTCCTCTGAGAGGAGACCCGCCCCAGTTGTGGTGTTCACATCACTCTCTTCCCCAGGAGACTGTCCAGGTATCTCCAGGAGATTGTCCTGCCCAATCTGCACCTATTCTGGAATGAAGTGGCAGCTCAGTCAGAATACAGAGGTGTTTCCAGAAGTGCTGCTGGACACAGGTTTCTCAGCTTGTGGCTTTGTTGGGCTGAAGTTTGTATGTCAGTTATCTATTTGTACCTATTGCAATGTAGATGGAGAGGAGAAAGGTGGCCAAATGGTTAAGTTTTTTGCCTGGGACATGGAGAGTTGATCTTAGTTCTCCAGCTTTCTCCATTTCCCATTCTCAAACCTTAGGTGACCTTCACCAAACTACTTTAGCCTGTATTTTTAGAGCTGTTCATATTTTTGTTGGAGGGGGTTGTGGACACATGAAAATGACTGATTTGGTGAGGAATCCTGAGAACTGCACAGTTCACCTGGTGCATGATTGGATAACTGGGAAACTTCTGAAAAACCTTTCACCTTTATCTCTGCCTCCTTTGGAAGCAGAGGTGCAGCACTGCTGTGGCAAGTGCAGCCAGGACTACAATACACTCAGATATCTGGGCTCAAAGACAAAAAGCACCTAAATCCCTCCCTAGATTGATTTAGATCTTTAATGCAACCACTGAGGGAGTTTTGTGCTTTCATGTTCTTCAGGTGAAATCTCCCTGAACCTTTCATTAAGACAGCAAAATGCTTTTTTTTTATTTTTAATTTTTCATTTGAAAGAGCCATTTGTGCTTCTGTGGAATGTTTTCAGGATATTTCCCTGTGTCTTTCCACAGCTTAATAAAATCCTGTTTACCATGTGATGTGGAGGTAGATTGTGGCTCATGTAGGAGTCAGTAAACATGAAACACAAGGAAAATTTTCATGAGAAATAAGCATGAAAATGATGGTTTCAGTTCTTTACATAGAAATGTGTGTATGTTGGTGTCTGTTTTACATTGACTGCAGCTTAATTTCACCTCCATTAGTGCCACCATAACTAATAGAGTTTGATTTCTTAAAGGTGTGTGCTTAGCATGTGAATTCTTGGCTTAAAACGTGGATCTTCATTCAGCTACCCCTGTGATATTGTTATAAGGAACAATTATGGAACTTCGGGGTTTGGGGGATGTATTTTTAAAACTTAATCATTCCCTTTAAAAGAAAGCATCTTGATTCTGAAACCAAGACAAGATGTACAACCCAGCTTCACAGCAACTGCCTTTGGTTGCAGTCGTGGTTGTTCTGATGGTGGCTGCATTAGTCAGTTTGTGTCACAGGCAGAACCTCAGTGAAACAACAGGAATAGATCTGCTTTTCAGTGTGTTCTTTACCTTATTCATTAATTTGGACCACTCACAGGCTCAGGGCCAGCACCTACTTAAGAGTGCTGGGCTACATCCTGACCTGCCATGCACCTTAGCTTAGTTTTCATTGCTTAGGCAATGATGAGGATTTATTTTGCAGAGCAGTTTAGCTGCCTTGGTTTCAAAGCTTCCCTGTTTCTTTCCTCTTGAAATGCTTTGAGTGCACTGGTGACTGGTTTTGGAGAGGAAACTTTCCCTGTGCAGGCTTCAGGAGAAGCACAGCAGCAAAGTGTGACATCTCAAAACCATCAAAGCAATTAGGAAATGGTGATGCACAAATTGCTTTTCCCACCTTGCTCTTCCTTAGTGTTGTGAGACTGGGGGAAGCATCTCATGTCTCTGCACCAGTGGGTGATGCTGGCCACTCCCAGAGTTCTTTCAGATTCTTCTATATATTTAAAATGAGCATGTTTAGGTGACTGGGTTTCAAGTGTCTCATTGAAGCAAAGTGAAAATCACAAAAGAATGTTTGTGTGCATCAGGAGCAGTGGGTGGAGGATGGTGGTTGGATTTCTTGGGGCAGATCACAGAATCAGAAAGGACCTCTGAAGAGGGAGTCCAACCCCCCTGCCAGAGCAGATGATGAACATCACTCAGGTCTAGGCTTCCTACTTGTGTGAAGAATCCACCAAACTCAACACAGGAATCGTTGCTTTTGGATTTGGATTGACAAGTGAACCCAGGGATGAAGGCAAGCCCAGCTTTTACACTGCCTTAACTTTGGTTTGGCATCTGCTGAACTGTAGATGAGCTGGGAAAGATGCTCCAGGATCCAAGGGACAGGGACCATGGAGCATCTAAGGATCTGTGCACCAGGAAAGGGAGGCTGGATGGTGGTGGTATTTGTGAGGGGATATGTACTAATGTGACATGAAACGTAGTGATGAGAACTGAAAAAATAATGCATGTGGGCAAAACAAGATGTAATCATGCATTGGCATTGCTAGGTCCTAATTGCACTATTATTAATCACAGAGGAGCTCTTGGAGTCATTCAGGCATTCTCAGAAACAGCAGCGTGGTCCTCAGCTAGGGGGAAGAAAGGCAAATTCAATATTAGGAATATTAACCTCTAAATAGATAGTAGCCTAAAGTCATGGATGGGATGCAGAAGGGGAATAGGCAATGATTGGTCACTATCCCTCATTATAAAGAGCTAAGGTAATCAAATGAGATGCCTTTTAATTTGCTAATTGCTAAATAAAAAGAATTCCAATTACTTCTAGGATCTGATGTGGAAGAAACCTGGGATTTCTTTAAGATACTAAAACTGGAAGTAGCATGTGACCCAAGCAAAGGAGAAAAAAAGATCCCTAGGACCTAAATGGATGAAAAATAACCTCAATAAAGAACTTAGGAGTATGTAAAAATGATACAAATATTAGATAAATCAGATCTATAAAGACTTCGTGTCTCAGAGACTGTGGGAGTATTATGAGGATTGATCTCAAGGAGTCTGGAGGGAAGATCTGTAAGTACTTCACCTAGAAAAACTACAGAGGAAAGCTGGAGGAAGTGGCTTTCTATGCATTGTGGAGATTAAGGATGATTTAATGCATCATCTTTAAAAGTTACCAATAACTTTAAAGCAGTTCTTTGCTTCTTTTACAACAAGGATTACATAAGAACAGCTACTCTGGCTGAAGTATTTTTGCAGAAGTCTGTCAGTTCTCCTGTTCTTCAGAATGCTCATAAACAATCTAGATGAGATGGAGAAGGTTGCACAGTTTCTCAGGAATGCAAATCCAGGAATGGTGAGACTGTAAAGAACTGGAAAAATGATATAAAGTGCTGGAGGTTTGAAATGCCAAGGAGATAACTGTAAAACAATGTACATTGCAAAACTTACTTTTACTTTACATGCCCTGTAAATGATGCTGAAGTAGTTATGATCATTCTGGAATGAAATGATGGAGTTAAGAGGTCTGTATGCGAGCTCTGTGCTCCCAGAGGCAAAAAGAATTAGCCCTCAACAAACTCTAAATCCAAGTTGAAATTGAATGTGAGGGTTTATGAGGAAAAGAAGAGAGAACAAAACAGAAAAATCACAATCTCAGTATACAAGTACATTCTAAATACATCTTGACTGTGCAGCTGCACCTACACCTCTTTGAAAGGATATAGAATGAGAAATGATGCAGAGAAGGTTACAATAAAAAGGAACCAAATAATAAAGATTACATCATTGGGTGAAGATAAAGATTGCAAGGACAATCAAAAGACTTCTATGTGAGAAATCACAGGATAGAGCTCTTCAACCTCAAATGAGACAGCAGAGGGGGTAACAAAGGCTTGAAATCATGAGTGGTATGGAGAAGGTGATGTGGGTGATGTGGAGAAGGTGATGTGAGTGTATTGTTCACTGTTTTTCCACTGTGTGAACAGGTTTCAGTGACTGGAAAGTTCAGGCAGCACTTCAAAGGCTGTAGGGGTTTATTTTACAGAAAGCATTGCTACACTCTCTATCTCCTGGTCACGGGGTGCTGTAAATGCCAAAAGGTTGTTGGTATCCATGACAGCTTAAACTTAGTCATGAAGGAAAACTCACCAGTGGCTACTAAGCACAAAGGTGGAAGCTTTTCAGCTCCAGTTATGGGCAGCTGGGAGATTATGTCAGGAAATTACTTGTCTTCCCAAGTAATCTGCTAAGGGTTGCTGTCAGCAGACAAGATGCCTAAGGAGGTGGACCTTGGGTCTGGCCCAGTAGAGCTGTTCCTGGGGTTGCGTGTTTCAGAGGGGAACTAGATCAGCTTCTTTCACTTAGCCAAGCAGAGCACATTGCCTAGAAAATGCTGGCTATTTATAAAAGCACCTGGAGGTCCAGATGAGGGTGAAAGCAGAGCTGTTTGCGCTGGAGGACAGAGTCTGCATGAGAACTGATGCCATAAACTGGCCAGGAATAAATCTGTGTTAGAAATCAGGTGGCTCCTAAGCAGGTGACAAGATTCTGGTAAAAAATAGGACTTGGTCAAGTTGAAATGTGTGATGGATCTTCAGTTAGGATCTGGAGGTGGTGTCTTCCCATCCTGGAGACCTCCATTCAAGACGGCAAAATAACCCCATTTAGGGGAGTGAGTTATTCAATATGTTGATAAATCTCATCTGTGTTAGAACTGGTTTCTATTTAACATTTACCAGTGACTTGGAAGAGACAGTGTCATATTAGTCACACTTGAAGCATCTCTTATTTGGGGAAATTTGCAAAAGAGAAGGATATAGAGGAATTTTTACTAAAATCAGGAAATAAGTAATCCTAAGACCTAAGAGGGGTGGGGGTGGGGATGGGCGAATGGCTGCATCTGGGATCTATGCATCAAGATATCACAAGACTCGGGGAGATGAGGGACCAATGGTACCCCAAGAAGTACCAATGGTCAGAGAAGTCACCCATGCATGCAGAAGTACCTTATTTTACAAGGAAGTGATGTCCCGTCTTCAAAGCTGGCCCCATTTGAGCTGTTAGTGCATTGGATGCTGATGAGAAATGTCTGTGAGGAGGTGTTTTTCTGGACAGAAAGAGAAAGAATAATATAGACCCAAAGGGATTGTTGATCAAACATCATCTACCTGGGACAATAATAAATTGTCTGCAGTAGCTGAGGGTTGTGGCTGTTGGAGGGGAGTCCTCTGGGTGAGAGTCTAATGATGTGTGAAACTGTGGCATTAAGGCAATTAACAGCTGATGGGCTGCCTCAGAAATCCTTATGCAAATACCTTCATGTGAATGCCTGATAGAAAAGTGATAGGTCTCTTCTTGATTTTAGAGGAGTTGTGGAGAAAAGAGATGAGATATGACTGAATGGGATGGCTTAGAAAAGTCGAGTCATAGAATGTATTGGGTTGGAAGGGACCCCTAAAGGTCATTTGGTCCAACCCCCCTGCAAAAAGCAGGGGCATCTCTAACTAGGTCAGGCTGCTCAGAGCCAAAGTAACCCTTCCCCATTTAATAAATGACAGCTGATGTCATAAACAAAGTTAAGGGTATGACCAGGTCCTGAGGAACCACTGTAATAATCAATTTGTCTTGGGATATTGTAGGTTGGGGGACTTGCCTCTGAGAATGTGAGATGGGCTGAAGCTGTGGAGGATTTGAAACAGCAACAGAGCACCTTGTGTGGTGACATCTTGCTGATCACAGCCTTCATCTCCTACCTGGGCTACTTCACCAAGAAATACCGTCAAGACCTCCTGGATGGAATCTGGAAACCATATTTGCACCAGCTGAAAGTAAGCCCTATTTTTTCTGAAAGGCTGTTTGTTGTTTTTGGAGTTACCATGGCCATAAATTCTAATGGCCACAGAGGATCTCCCAAGTAAGGGGATGTCTGAAATGAGGGGCACCCATGTCTCCACCAAAAATGGATTGAGAAGTCACTCTTGATTTACTTCTGCCTGGGAGAGACTCTGTGGTGCCCTTACTCCATGCATGTGACCCAATTCCTCCATGTGCAGAGGAAAATCCCTGTCACAGCAGCCCAAATGTGGAGCCCAGTGCCAGTGCTGTGCAGGTTTAACCAGGTGTCAGGCATGGTCTAGAAGGACGGAGGAGGTGTGGAGAAGGAATTGCAGTAGGCAGAGCTCACTGCCATCTCTCTCGTAGTCTTGGAAAAACTCCAGATGGTTCTTCATGCTGGACAAAAGCTCTGTTCCTGCTGGTCATGCCTCTCAGCAGGTTTTACCCTTGTCTTGCTGCTTGAACCAGATGGAGACTGCTGTGCTTCAAACTTGCTTAATATTTCACTAATTTTTAACAGGTCCTCTTATAAATGCAGGTCCTTGGTCTCCTGCAGGACCATTTGCACATTACTGCAGTAACTGGATGTGAAATTCCAGGAAGATTTTAAATAAAGACACAATGGGGCAGTGATGCCCACTGAGAAAATCAGCAAGTTCCTTAGGATGAGTAAAACTTCATTCTGCATTTCTTAATATTAACCCCCAAATTTAGTTAAGAAGGGTAATGTTACTCCAAAACTGCCCTGGCTTTGTGTTTAAACATTTCAAGGCAGTGCCCATATTTCTTATGGGAAATTAAAAGCTCATTCTGCCCAGGTAGCTGGCACAATTTCCTGGTTCTCACATCCAGAAATGGCCTCTCCTGTATTAGAATCATAGAATGATTTAGGTCGGAAAAGACCTTTAAGGTCATTCATCCAACCATTAATCCTACTCTACCAAGTCCACCACTAAGCCAGATCCCCAAGCACCACATCTATAGAGCTTTTAAACACATCCAGGGATGGTGACTCAACCACCTCCTTGGGCAGCCTGTTCCAGTGCCAGACAAACCCTTTCAGTAAAAAAAAAATTTCCTAATATCCAGTGTAAACTTCCTCTGGTGCAGCTTGAGGTCATTCCCCCTTGTTCTGTCACTAGTTACCTGTGAGAAGAGACCAGTGCCTGCCTCTCTGCAACATCCTTTCAGGGAGTTGTAGAGAACAAGGAGGTCTCCCCTCTGCCTTCTTTTCTTTAGACTAAATGATCTCAGTTCCCTCAGCTGCTCCTCACAGGCTGCTCTTCCTCAGCTTAGTTGCTCTTCTCTGAACCTGCTCCAGCACCTCGTCTTTCTTGTGTTGAGGTGCCCGAAACTCAACCCAGTACTTGAGATGTGGCCTCACCAGTGCTGAATATCAGGGAAGTGTTTCCAGAACTGCAAATCCTGTTCTGCAGCACAACAGCAGGCTGATGAGGGTGTTAATTATTTTCTTCCAAGCTGTCATCTCAGAGAGCTTGTGCATGGCAGACATCTGAGCATGCTTGGCTGGGCTGTGGCCCTTCAGGGTTCTCAGTGCTAGGCAGGCAAAAGTCTTTGGGTTGCCTGCATCATTTGTGCTCATTCACAACAGGATTGGGAAACAATACTGGGTCTAAACTATGCTGTGGAATGGGAAGCCACTGATAAGTATGGCTTATCAGGTTTTCATTTTGGAGCACAAGAGGTTTAGGGGAAACACAAGAAAAAACTTTTTCCTCATGGGAAGAGCCTGGGAACGGGCTGCCCAGGGAGGTTGTGGAGTCTCCTGCTCTGGAGACATTCCAGACCCCCCTGGATCTGTTCCTGGGTG